>CM069304.1:39582500-39650000 GCA_035609425.1 Epinephelus awoara | reverse complement strand
TGACCTGTGTTTGTGTTTTACAGGTTTAGTTTTCTTCTTCTGTCTCTGCGTGGTGAAAACTTAAATCATGGGCGCCAGCGACCTCAACATGAACTCTGACCCCGTGAGGTCATCACCTCCTGCCCGATCCCGGAGTCCCTTCAACAGCATCAAGGTTCGTCTCTGCTTCACATCCAGCGTCTGATGATGAGAAACAACTGAGTCTACATGTCTGTGGTTTTAAAGGGAAATACTGTCTCTCTATCTGTCTCTCTGTCTGTCTATCTGTCTGTCTCTCTGTCTATCTCTCTGTCTATCTGACTGCTGGGAGGATATTTTGTAAGTAGAAGTCAGAAAAAATTAAATTTTCACAAAATAAAAACAATTTTTATGTAAATTTGATCATTTGAGGCTTTTTTCCCTGAAATTTAGAAAGACTCCAGATTCATGTCACATATAGTTCAAAACCCACCGTGTCATGTGTATCTGTCGTGTTTCTTAAAGGGAAAACTTCACTCACAGTGTTTTAAAAGGGGCACAAGATAAGATCAGATCTAAGACAATGAAACATGTTGAATCTGTGTTACTGTGTTGTATAACTTTATATAAAACCACACAGCAGAACTCTGAACCACTCGACAAAATGTGGCTCTGGATCATCGACCCAAATGCAAGAACAATTTTGGCATTGTACGTTTCTGCAAACAACTGACACGTTAATCTGCGCGTTATTATGAAGCAGATACGTCAACAGCTGTCTTTACTGTAATGTTACGTTCAGACAAAGATCATGTTTAGTGGCAGAAGAACTGATGGAAGAGCGATGATGGCGTATTAGAAACAGCAAAGTTTGGCAGCATGAGATCACTAGAAACATTTTGTTGGGTGGCACAAGTGCTGCTGGACAAGTGGCAACAAGTTGCTAGGAAACAGCCGTGTTTAGCAGCACGAAGTTGCTGAACTCCAACAGTCTGACTGCCTTCAGTCCTTCGATAGTTGATGTTTCCCTGGAAGAAGACAAACCTGCTGACAGAAACAAGAGTTAGTCACTGTTTTTTCAGTGGAACTTGAGCAGATTCCTCTGTTGTCTGTAACTTCACTTCCTCAAGTCCATCCTGGAATTGTTCTCTGAGGCCAGTGTTTCCTCATGACAGGTCGTGTCACGCAGCTCTAATGAGTTCACTGTGTCATAAGTCACTTATTAGTTGTTGCTTTCGAAATTACACTGATACCTGCAGAGTCAAACCTGCCGGCCATGTTGTGTCTTTTTACTCATCTCCCTTTATTCTTCTTCTTCTTCCTTTCTGCAGTTCTTTGTGTTCTGCCACAGCCTGCTGCAGCTGGCGCAACTGTTGGTGTCGGGCTACATGAAGAGCTCCATCTCCACCATCGAGAGACGCTACGGCCTCTCCAGCCAGAAGTCAGGGCTCCTGGCCGCTTTCAACGAGGTCAGTGCAGGACACTTCCTGCAGTTTGTTTACATCACTGCTGCTGCGCTTTCCTGCCGATCAGACCTCCCACTGAGTGTTTGTTAAGTGTAGTTTTAAGAGGAAACTTTCCACCAGTCCTTTTCTTTTCTTCTTTTGTTTTCAAAAACCTGTTCAACTCAGGACGAATACTCGGGTTTCCAAACTAGCAGTCTGCAGTCGAGTTGAATACCAGGAATTAAGATCTCAGTGTTTTCTGTGAGGTCACTCTCCTGAGAGATATACCTGCAGGATCATGACGTGTTCAGCATGTGTGTTTGCATACTGAAGAATGAGGTATACGCCGAAACAAAGGCGTTAAATCATGTGCGTTTTCTACCTTAATATGGTGGACGTTTCATATGAACTCCTGTCCCACTGTAGAATCACCAAACAGACGCTTTCTGACATGTATCCAGTGTTTTTAAATCAAACTTAGTTTATAGAGAGAAATGTTGTGGACAGTGATATATTTGTGTGACGTGATGATTTCACAGGACAACTACATTCTACTTGATTCTCATCACTGTCTTCGTCACGCTGCACGGGCTGTTGGTGTGACTGTGTGTTGTTGTGTGTGTCCAGGTGGGGAACACGGTCCTCATCGTGTTCGTGAGTTTCTTTGGAAGTCGAGTCCATCGGCCTCGGTACATTGGAGGCGGAGCTCTGCTGGCCTGCCTGGCCTCGTTGCTGATGGCACTGCCACACTTCCTGGGAGGACCGTACGAGTACACGGACCGCATCAGCTGTGAGATCAAACACACACACACACACACACACACACACACACACACACACACACACACACACACCTCGCTCAGCCTCTGGTTCCCTGTCAGCAGAATGAGCAAAGCTTCCAGTTAACGCACCTCATCATCAGTGGGTGTGTCATGTTCCACAGATCAGAAAGAGACAATGGAGGAGGCAAGTGGGAAACCGTCAGAGAAAAGGGCATTCAGTGGTCGACAGCACGCTCTCATCCTCAGGTCATCATATACACTGTGTCACACCCTTCAGCATGTGATGCCAACACTGGAGGCAACCTTTGGCGTTTCTATATGACGCACCTGGTCTCACTCTGAAGTTGTTAAAAACCAGCGCCTGGTCAGTGACTGACAGCGTGTCAGACAGCGACAAAAAAACACATAGGCGTGATATTCAGCCAGACCAGCAGCATCAGGGGGAAACGTGGAGGGACAACAATGAAAGTTAAGGTGGTGGAAGTCCAAGCAGGGTGGACGGGAAGAGTGGTGTTAGTGTCTAACAAACATGGTCTTTCACCCAGGTGGCCGCTGTTCACTTCCTGTAAGACTATAAAGCAAACCCTGGTCTTTTTTCCTAAACCCAACCACGTGTGTTGCTGAAGGAAAAAAACATCAGTTGGTGTTGTACTGACGTAGTGCTTTTATTTTGAAAGAGACTGTATGCAAACTGTACATTTCCTGTGAAAACAGAAGTGTATTTTGAAAACAGACAATGCATGTAACAGGCTGAAGTTGACACGGCGTCCCAGAACGTCAACAACCAACACACCCAGGGTACCTTGGACGTCATATAAGTCCATGACCAAACGTGTCAGCTTCAGCCTGCAGTGGTTGTTACACCCATCCACCACCTCCCACCTGGCTTACTCGGACTTCTGCCGCCTTAACTTTCATTGCCGTCCTGCAGCATTTCCCCCTGACGCCGCCAGACGTCATTAAACAATAATGGTGACGCATCATACAGATGTGAAAGAACAGCTTCTTTGGTGTCTGACGCCAGAAGTCACTGACTGACTGGTTTTGGACGACTTCTGAGTGAGACCAGGTTCAGGGGTGACAGAGGACTTCTAAAGATAAATATCTCAACAACTATCAGATGGATTGCCATGGAATTCGGTTCAGCCATTCATGACCCTCAGATGATGAATCCTAATGAGTTTGGTGAGGCTCTGACTTTTATCTAGCGCCACCAAGCGGTCAGACGTTACACATACTTCAGTTCATAAACCTTACATGCTTAAACGACAGTCTGAGAAGTCCTGCATGGCCCTGTGTAGGGACGATACACTCTTCTGATTGTGACGTGTCCTGTGGCCCCGCCCACTGGACCAACTTTACATTATTTGACCAACTTGTGACTCAAACAAGTGCTCACCTCCCCCTCTGTTTCCCAACAGCCTCCAGTGATAACAGCTCCGGCCTCTGCCAATCAGAGAGCACCCTCGCCACCTCATCATCCAATCAGAGCTGCAGCCAGCATGAGAGCCACGTCCAGGATAGGATGTACCCTCTGCTGCTGCTGGGTCAGCTGCTGCTGGGTATCGGAGCCGTCCCCATCCAGCCCTTCGGCATCTCCTACATCGATGACTACGCCAGCAAGAAGAACTCCCCGCTCTACCTCGGTACGCTGAGCAAACACTGAATACTGAACCAAATCAACTGCAACACCTGTCCACGTGTACTCAAACTCTTTGACCTCATGTGTCACAGACAAA
Source organism: Epinephelus awoara (assembly GCA_035609425.1). Classification (NCBI taxonomy): domain Eukaryota; kingdom Metazoa; phylum Chordata; class Actinopteri; order Perciformes; family Serranidae; genus Epinephelus; species Epinephelus awoara. Next base: position 39,646,076 of record CM069304.1, on the reverse strand, counting down.
CTGTGTGTGTGGGTGCAACATGTTCTCATCCCACCACGTCCAAATACTGCCACTTTGTCAGTAGATCTGCACGTCTAAATATGGCGCTCCAGACACCCTCATGGATCAGTTTAGGACATAACAGGAAGATGTTTTAATTAAACTTGTTACACACATTGTGTCTTCTCAAAATTGAGCGAAGCGTAAGTTCACACTCACATCCCAGCTACATCAGCTGATCGCAAGCAGCCCAATCAACTGACAGATCAGCTGATTGATGGAAGGGAGTCAGCTGATAGATCACATGATTCCTTTCTATGCAACCAATCAGCAAATCTCATTCAGGGCTCCCTATTTAAACTGCTCTGGCCTACCTACTGTTGCTGCTTCCTCTGCAAGCTGCTTTGCAACCTGCCTCCACCCAGCTCCTCCTTTTCATGCTGTGTCTGACTCATCAATGTCATTTGTGTTTGTCACTGATGCTGCTCTGTTCTGTTCCCTGGGGGTCTTTGCTGCTGCTCTCCCTGCCTCAGGCTTTCCATGCAGGCGCATGGAAGGGCATGTGCCTACACGTGCTCTCTTTGCCTCAGGCTTTTCCCATATGTGTGTGGAAGGGTGGTGAGGTGTGCTCTCTCTGCCTTAGGCTTTCCATGCAGGCACATTGAAGGTCAGGGAGGTCCCAGAACAAAGCCATGCTGCAAAATATCAAATCGCAAATAGAAATAAGATTTTTTTTTTTGTGGTCTGGACTTAAATAAAGTTGATTTTCACAGGACATGAATAGTTTCTGCTCATTACACACAACTAGTGTTTTTCAAAATAAATTACAATGTCAGGTAAAACGCTTCATTTTTTTGGCAACAAGAGCATGTGGTTAGGTTTAGACAGAAACACCATGGTTTGGCTTAAAATGTACTGAATGGAACTGGACAGCAGACGCCCAGGTAGAGGTGCAGAGTTTGCCCTCAGAGTTCATGTATATGCATGGATACGTTACATTTGTCACAGACACAATGCGTCTAGCAAGTGTAAAATGAAATACCGTTCATGAACGTCTAAAACGGATGCAGGAGGGTATCATAAGCGTTGACGTACATGTCCACTGACAAAGTGTCTGTATTTGACGAGGTGGGATGAGAACATGTTGTAAAAACCACCCACGTTTGGTGCCTAAAAAGCTGCTGGAAGCGCAGCGATGACTCGGTAAGAAACACCAAGTTTTGTTGTATGTTGGTGTTGAACAGTGGTCCGCAGCTCGGCAGGACTCTCACCATCCAACATCCCCTCCACCTCCTGATGACAGTCAGCTCATGTCACTGTAGAAACGTTGATATGAAACGTACAAACATAACTTATCTGTGGTTTGCAGAAACGTACAAGGCCAACATTTCCTTCTGGTGGCTGAGCTGAGTATTTTTGGACTGTGGTATTTGTGCTTTTACAACTTGATCCTTAATTAATTAAAACCGTATTAGAACTTTCCTTTTTAAAACAGCATTAAGAATAAAAGCAGGCTTGTACTTTCTACTGCCCACAGTTACATAACAGCAGAGTACAGAATCACTCCTTCCTGCTCATATTACCAGTTGACCTGAATGGTGTATGTAACCCTGTTTTATCTGGAATATTTTCCGTGCAGGCTGCGGCTCCAGATGTTTTGCTGTGAATCATGAAAAAGAAAGACCTGAATCAGGTCCAGTGTCAGAAAGCTTCTGATCAGCCTCAGTGTGACAAATACTCGCATGCTAACAGTCTGATGTTAGTTAATGTCAGTGTGTGTGTGTGTGGGAATGCTCCTGTAGTGACACCAGCCTGTGGCATCTGCAGCCTCTCAGCTTACACAACAGACTGGTTTTATTGGTTCTCTGGAACCAGTCTGAGGCCGGAGTCATGATGTGCTCATTTACTGTCACTGGTTTCACTCTGCACGAACACTAACTGAAATATGGGATATAGGAATTATAAGGTTTTACATCAGGGATTTATCCAGCCCAGTCACCAGAGGAAAAGGTTTAGTGCAGCTACACTGTGCCACATGGATCTGATGAGCGTGGGTACAACATCAAGTTTGATGTCTGCAGACTGTGTCGACTGAATGAGCCATTTTAAAGCATTTTTCTGTTGTTATAGCGCCACCCAGTTGCCAATTAGAGTTAAATTTCTCCAGTCACCTTGAGGCGTCCTGTTCTACATATCTACCAAGTTTAGTAAAAATCCATATGGCGGTTAGGCCTAGATAAGAAATGAGCTCTCTAGCGCCCCCATTTTGTTTGATCGGGTCAATAATGGAGGGGTCCCCTCAGATTATGTGTGGTCATATGCCTACAAAGTTGCGTGGTGATGGGTGAAACCCTTGAGATGTTATACACCTTTATGTGATGAGCCACGCCCTCCGCAATATTCATTGCCTTATAGAAGCTCAGTTTTAGTAAGTTTTCCAACTTTTGCCAAGAGGGAACTTTAGATATTGGTCCCTAGATTATGTTCACCCAGTTTCATGCAGATCGCTCAAACTTCCTAGGAAGAGATCCATTTGAAGTGTTTTTCAAAACATTCAAAATGGCGGAAAATCTATATAAGTGAAAGTTATGGGTTCTTGAGGCAAATGTGTTCCTCATGAGGAGAGGCATCTCTGTGCAAAGTTTCATGTCTCTACCACATACGGGGCATGAGATATGCCCATTCAAAGTTTGACATTTCAATGGGTTGCTATAGCGCCCCCCTTTGGCCAATTGATGTAATATTGCTTCATTGGCATCCTCCCATGACCCTCTACCACTGTGCCACATTTCACATGGATTGACCAAGTCAGTGAGGAGAAAAACGTGGAACACACACACACAGAGTTTTCGTCATTACATAGTAAGATAGTTGCAGATGAAATTTGGGCTCAGTCTCATGAACCTCAGCGGTCATCGTCCCTCCTGACGGCAGGTTTTCTGGTTGGTTGTGTTTTTCAGGGATCCTCCTCGCCGTGACCTCCATCGGCCCGGCCGTCGGCTTCATCACCGGCTCCCTCATGCTGCGTTTTTATGTCGACTTTGACAAGTTATCTAAAGGTGAGGAGACGCACTGAAATACTCATTTATTACACTTGTTTTAATGTGACGGGGAGGAAGGAGTCACTTACAGTGAAGTGAAGTAAAACCAGAGAGAAGCTGATTAATGTTTCGGGTCATGTCCTTACAACGCTGCAGAGCTGTGGAATGAGACGAATGTCTGACAGAAAGGAAACAACTTCATGTTGATTTAATGTGATGAACAGTGGCTGTGAAACATCTTCACTCCTCTGACCTGTTTACACATCAAACTATTGAACAGTTGATTTTTTTTTGGGTGTTTCTTCAGCTTCAGTTAAAGTTCTCTTTGTCGGCGACACACAGGTCTGAGTCAGTAAAAAACCAAAAACAAAACTTCTTCATCCTGACGTCTTCCTGCTGGTTATCCCTCAGCTTTGATTCGTGACACTCATTATCACTCACCTGCCAGTTCTTTTCTCATTTGATCATTTGGTTTTTAAAATGTTAGAAAATAGTGAAAACTGTCCAGAGTGATGTCTTTAATATAATGTTAGCCAGATATTTAACTGAATCTGATATTTAAAAAGGAGAAAGTTGCATGAAAAATTACGTCAGTGATTAATCAATAATCAAAATAGTCTGCATTGATTTTTTTAATGGCTGCAGCTCTATCTGTGATTTAAATTCACCTGCTCAGTGCAGTCCTTCAGATTTTAGATTTTAGATGTGTCAGAACACTAAACAAACATAAATCTGATTAATGTTGCAACCCAAATGCTAGCTGCTAGCTTGGTTGGCATGGTGCATTTACAACCATTAAAAATCAATAAAGCAAAATATTATAGCCAAGAAAACTGAGCATTAACTCCTTCGAGGGTCTTTAAGCTCCTCCAAACACTGAACGAGACTTTTTAGACGACCAACTCTGTGAATCTGGAGATACGTCATGGTTACGTTATCTAAGCAGCGTTGTCGCAGTTGTAGCAACTTGTCAACAAACAGCACCCATCTGTCAGTCAAAGAGGCCCCGCCCTTAAAAATGTGTAACTTAAAGCCTTAATAAAATGTAAACAGGTGAGATCTGTAAAACCTCAGCCCCGTTCAGTTTTCATTATTGTTGAAATTATCTCCAGAGACCAAACAGGCTGTAAACGTGTTTATTCTACATGTTAACATGGAGGTCTGTGGGGACTGACTCACTGTTGGGGCCAGCCTCAAGTGGACATTAGAGGAACTGCAGGGTTTTTTTGTTGTTGTTTTTTTCATTTCATTTTTCAGCTCCACGGCTGGCTGATTATTAAAAACATCAGGTTAAAACTCAAATACCTTAAACATTTTTGCATGAATGGAAATGGTTATTTAATACAGGGAATATTATTATTATTATTATTATTATTATTATTATTATTATTATTATTATTATTATTATTAAAATGACTGCACAGCTACATCTCATGTTTCTATGATGTCTGGTTTGTTTGTCAATGCAGCAGCTTTAAACATCCTTGAGCGGTAGAACGCAAAGTGCCCAAGTTGATGGTAATAATAATAATAATAATCTTTATTCATAAAGCACCTTCAAAGCAGAGTTACAGAGTGCTTTACATGTCAATGATTCAAAGGAGGAAATAAAAGACAGTTTACATGAACTTAAAACTCAAGTGAAATCACATCTATCCAGTCTGTGAGTTTAGTTTGTATTACCAAACTTCCTGGTGTATAAACAGAGACATTAAACCGCAGAGCACCTGGACTCAGCTCAGCACTGAGCACCGTGTGTTTGTTTAACAGGTTTGATTAAAGCAAACAGTTATTTCACACCCTGCTGACCTGTTTTGATTCATGTGGGAAACACACACATCAACCCTCAGGGCGTTCACACAACAGGTCTGCAACAGTTTGGAACAAAGGATCTCTGACACCATGAAAAGCTGACATTTTAGAGATATGTGGTTTTCACAGGACAGCCAAGGACACAACAGCAGCCAGGATGGTGCAAACACATGATGGTCTTAGAGAACAGTAGATTAAACCAGCCGACAGGATGTGAAGGAGTTAAAACATCTGCAGCAGGAAAATGACACATGAATGCAGCAGATTCATCCGACAAGCATCACAGAGAAGCAAAGAAAATAGTTTTTACTGCAACATGATGACTTTTGCTTCAGTAGGACATTAAATAAATGACTTTTGCTTGTAGTCGAGTATTTTCACACTCACTGCGTTTCCCTGCACAGTGAAGTGGAGCTCCAGTCCCAGCTGGACGAGGACATCTAACTGGCCTACTGTCCTTGTCCCAGTATACAAGCACGGGAGGGGAATCCATTTATTGAGCCAAGTATGTGCGACTCCTCTACGATATGTGGAGATATGCCCCCTTTCAGCTTGTTAGTATTGGACCTTTTTCCTGTTGACCTATTATGTCACAGACCAAACAATGGACAAACAAGTTAGCTACGGTTAGCTCGCTGCTAACTGGTACCATGGTGGACAACTTTACAGCTCTGTACATTTAGTCCGTCCAAAAAGTCACGGCTCTGGATGTAGATTTCTCCATGTTGTTACCGTCTTCTTCTTCTCTTACACATTTAATGCTATTGGACTTCCAGGTCAAAGCCCGGGGCGGAAACTGTGGAGCATGCTCAGAGCGCCTCGGCCAGTTTGGGTCTGATTGACTGTATACATGCAGGAGTCACATGACCTGGGTGTGTTAGTCCCACTGTGACACATTCACTGCAGGACTTACATGTTTTCATGTATTTTAAAAGTCCAGTTTTAGTCAGACTGACACAATAAGTCCATTTTCTCTGACGTCATGGAAACAGACTGAGTGTGGTGTTAGTACTTTTACTGCGGTAAAGGATCTCAGTACGTCTTCCATCACTGTTCATCTTACAAATAAAAATTAGAATAACTGATTAAATGTTCTCTAGTTCAGTTCATCAGACTCTGGCGGTTTGGCCACATGTGCAGCACACATTACCAGTAAATGACTTTGTGACGTGTACGCAGTATTTCTACTGTTTACCTCAGGATCATCTCGACCACAGATTAAACTAAGCTGCTGTTGTGAGTCGTAAAATTCTGTCTCTGTTTTGGCTTCAGATAATCTTTAAATTATTGCATCTGCAAACTGAACGCCTTTGATCATTTATTTCTTTGCGTCAGAGGAACCTGAAGCAACACGCCTCCGCCAACGCATTGCATTAACTGAGAGCTGTTCCCTATCTGAACGCCGGCTCGCTGGGTGTCTGGTCTGACCAGGACCTGGGAGAGCAGCTCAGTCACCAGGATGAAATGTTGGATATGTTACATCTGTACTGTCTGACTCTGTCATCAGGAGGTGGAGGGGATGTGGATGTGGTGACTCCTGTTGAGCAGCAGACACTGTTCAACACCAGCAAACAAAACTGGTTTCTTAGCAAATTGTGCTGTTTCCAACCGACCAAACGTTAGTGTTTTGTAGCAACCTGTCACTGTTTTTCCAGCTGCTTCACAGGAATGAAGAGTGGTTGTTGTTGAACGACATGTCACTGCATTTCCTGCAAAACATGATTTTTTCCAAACCATAACCAAGTGGTTTTTGTGCCTAAACATAACCACACGTTAAACACGGCATTGGTAAAACATAAAGTTGTGATGCTACATGATAACCTACAAATTAGGGATGTCAGTTTCACCTTATTTTGCTTTCGGCTACCAAACAACCATTTGTTAACTTTTTCAGAAAAAAAGCAAACTGAGGTGAAGTGTAAGAGGCCCTTTCTTACAGGCAGGTGCGTATGGGGTGCCATTTGTAAAGTGTCTCATGCTGAAAATAACATCAACTGTTTTGCCACATTTAGCTTCAAACAATGTTTAAAAAAGTGTTGTGAATTTTTTAACGTCACCTTTTACCACATTTACAGCAATATTTGTTAACTTAGAAATATATTAAATAGTTAAATCTAAATATTAAATGTGGCACCTAAATGTTAAATGTTAAATCTAAATATTAAATATAAATATAAATATAAATATAAATATAAATATAAATATAAATATTAAATATATATATTAAATCTAAATATAAATGTAAATGTTAAATCTAAATGCTAAATATAAATATAAATATAAATGTTAAATCTAAATGCTAAATATAAAATCTAAATGTTCTGGGTGAAACTAAATATTTAGCTAATATGCAAATTCACACTGCCAGTTACCGGAAGTACCAAAATAAAAGCTCGAGATGGTCAGACTGTGTTTATAGAATCAAATAACGAATTAAAACCAACTTATCGGGGGAAATGGACACTTGAACACACATTAGCGTGATAATAACTACCTAAAATAACAAGAAACGTGTTTGGAGAAATTTTATTTGACGTGTACTTTGAGTTGTTAGTGTCCCTTCGGAGGGACTAACAACCTAAGCTAAGCTAACAACCGTTAGCTCTTAGCACCGTTAGCAGTGTCTGTAATGACTCATTAACTCTTAAACGGTCCGTGAAAAAAATATTTTTTCCAGCGGATGTCTTAGTTACAACATGATTGAGCTAGCAAAGCAGTTTTGTGTTGCGATGTGTGGTATTTATTCAGTTTTGGGAAATCACGATGTCTAGAAAGCATCAGTGGCTGCAGCAGCAGCAAAGCTAACATCAGGACGTCATCTGTTAAAAGCCTCCCGTTGTCGGATACGACATGAAACTACTCCAGTTAGCTCAATCATGTTGTAACTAAGACATCCGCTGGAAAAAAATATTTTTTTTCACGGACCGTTTAGAGTTAATGAGTCATTACAGACTCCGCTAACCGTTAGCTGTTAGCCCCGCTAATCTATGATAACCATGTTATTAATTTCAGAACGTGATAGTAATGTTTGTTCAATCATAGTGTTTATAGACTTTACAAACACCAGATTAGTCTAAATGGTGATACAGTGACGTGAAAAATGTGAGATATGCATATATATATGTAGCTGAACTCTGCTGGTTTTCTACCCGGAAGTATTTGTAAACAACAAGGCGATTCCCTCCGAAGGGACACTAACAACTCAAAGTACACATCAAATAAAATTTCTCCAAACACGTTTCTTGTTATTTTAGGTAGTTATTATCACGCTAATGTATGTTCAAGTGTCAATTTCCCCCGATAAGTTGGTTTTAATTCGTTATTTGATTCTATAAACACAGTCTGACCCTCTCAAGCTTTTATTTTGGTACTTCTGGTAACCGGCAGTGTGAATTTGCATATTAGCTAAATATTTAGTTTCACCCAGAACATTTAGATTTAACATTTAACATTTAGATTTATATTTAGCATTTAGATTTAACATTTATATTTATATTTATATTTATATTTATATTTATATTTATATTTATATTTAGCATTTAGATTTAGATTTAGCATTTAGATTTAACATTTATATTTAGATTTAGATTTAGCATTTAGATTTAGATTTAGCATTTAGATTTAACATTTATATTTAGATTTAACATTTAACATTTAGGTGCCACATTTAATATTTAGATTTAGATTTAATATTTAGATTTAACATTTATATTTAGATTTAGATTTAATATTTAGATTTAACTATTTAATATATTTCTAAGTTAACAAATATTGCTGTAAATGTGGTAAAAGGTGACGTTAAAAAATTCACAACACTTTTTTAAACATTGTTTGAAGCTAAATGTGGCAAAAAGTTGATGCTATTTTCAGCGTGAGCCACTTTACAAACGGCACCCCATGCTGTGCTCATGTGACCCAGTGAGTCTTCAGCGACGCATTTCAAGTCTCTGATGGTGAGTTTCAGCTTTTCAGAGAGACTGAATGAAAGAATATGATTTCAGCTAACTCTGCGGAGTCAACAGAACAGAGCGTCTCTGAGCTCATCGTTTTGTGTCTGCTCATATTTCGGGATGAGTTTCAGGACTCAACACTTTGTTGATGTTCAGTGAAACTCAGACGCTTCGGATGTTTGACGCCTCTCAGGTTAACGGAGCTTCACTTTGTAATGAGCCTTGTTGAAACAAAAACCTACTTCCTTATACACCATGTGAACAGAGCTGAGTCAGTGTGTGTGTGTGTGTGTGTGTGTGTGTGTGTGTGCAGGCAGGAGTTTGTATGTGTTCATGCATGCATGTATAATATGTTTGTGTAGGAGGATGTGCTTGTATATGCAGGACTTTCTTTGTTTCATGATGCACACATTTTGAGTGTGTACGTGTGTGTTTGGCTTTGTGTGGACCAATTTGAGAACCTGGACTTTGACCTGCAAAGTGAGGACACTTTGAATAATGAGGACATTGTGTAGACTTCACTTCTGCAAATCCCTGTTTGAGGATTAATATTTTGTTTTAAGGTTGAGGTTACAATTAGATGAGTGACTTTACCTTTATTATTATTATTTTGTGTTTATGTTCAAGTGTCCTGATAATGCATACACTGGTAATGGTCCCCACAAGTATAAAAGTAAAAGGGTGTGTGTATGAGCGCGCCTGTGGGTCCATAAGGAACACAGTGATTAGTGTGTCACTCAGCTGGTCTTTGTTCTTCATATAAACCAGTGTTTTATTACTCAGCCAGTGGTTTATAGCTGATGTGTTGTGTGAGTCATGACTTTGTCATCGTTGTGTTTTATTGACTCATGTAAAGCTTTTGTGCAAACATCAAACTTGGCAAGAGCTGAAATATGTCAAGAGAAGTCGCGCCGAACTTCTCACACTTCATTTGATTCATTTCTTTAAAATGTTTGTCTTAGTCATCAAACAGAAACATGAGAACGAAAGTAAAATGCTGAGATCGGAGCAGATACGAATTCTCCGCTGACATTTTTCAAGTCAAACAATAACAGTTTACCACTGTTATTTTTCTTAAATGATCATAAACTTATGTAGCTTGTGACAGGGTTGCTACAGCTTAAGGCAAGTTAAATTTAAGACTTTTGAAGACTTTTTTAATGCCACTTGAATGAAATTTAAGACCAACGACACAATCAACACAAATGTCAGATGTCAATGTCAGAGTCTGGGAACATTGCATGGAATAAATCTCCAACTCCCTCATTTGATTTGTATGATTGGTGTTTTGTCACGGTGTTCAGACACCACAGTACATCTGCTTTTAGCGTAGGCGTGCACCCGAACATTGTCCGGAGACTTGGTGCTGCTGTCCCGGTTGTTGATATCGGAGATGGGGGGTGGAAGCACGGTAGCAACGAGAGTAGAACAGAACTGGGAAATACCTGGCGTTTGTTGACAGCTTGATTTTGAGGCTTTGTGTTTCGCGCTGTGCATGTGGGACTCCACTGCCTTGATTCCCATTGTGCCAAGTTTGAAACATTTCTTGCACAAAATACACCGTGCCTCGTATAAATTGCCTGGTACCGGTTTCAACCATCCAGAAAAATCTTTGCTGGACAGCCAATTTTCATTAAATTTACACTTTCCCTTGTGGTCCGACTGCTGCATGAACGACGTGCATCTGCTCTGAGAGTCACGACCGCAAACACATCACTGTTTTGTTGGTTCTGCTCTTGTGATTGCGTGACGTTACTGCTATGCGGCAAATTATTCGTGAAAAATAAATGTTACCTATTATTTTTAGATTTGAGACAAATTACAATCATAAAATCCTATTTACCATGTGTTAACATTTTTAAGACTTTTGAAAGATTGATTACTTTTGCATTCTGTCGGTAGATATTAACAGAAACAACATGAAAGAAGACAATTCACTCAGAGGCAAAATAAAACTACTTCAGGCAAGGCAAGGCAAGTTTATTTGTAGAGCACAATTCGTACACAAAGTAATTCAAAGTGCTTTACAGAAGAAGAAAATGCATTAAAATCACAATACAAAATAAAAACATAAATAATCATTATAAAATGAACTTTAAAAGAGAAGAGTGCAGATAAGATCCTTTCAGTCATATGCACAGTGAAATAGAGCTGTTTTGAGCCTAGATTTGAACATTGTCAGAGTAGAGGCCTGTCTCACATCTTCACAAAGACTGTTCCAGATTTTAGCTGCATAAAACTGGAACCCTGATTCCCCATGTTTAGTCCTGACTGTGGGCACCAGCAGGAGGCCGGTCCCTGAGGTCCTCAGAGTCCGCAATGGTTCATATGGCACTAACGTGTCAGAGATGTACTTTGGTGCTAGGCCGTGGAGAGACTTGTACACAAGCAGAGCTGCTTTAAAGTCTATTCTCTGAGCCACAGGAAGCCAGTGTAGAGACCTGAGCACAGGACTAATGTGCTCGTACTTCCTGGTTCTGGTCAGGACCCGAGCAGCAGCATTCTGGATGTACTGCAGCTGTCTTACGGCCCGTTTGGAGAGGCCAGTGAGCAGGCCGTTACAGTAGTCTAACCTACTAGAGACAAATGCATGGATAAGTCTCTCCAAGTCAGGTTTAGACACTATACCTTTGATTTTGGCAATGTTTTTTAGATGGTAAAAGGCTGCTGATGTTATTGATTTGATGTGGCTGTTAAAGTTCAAGTCTGAGTCCATTATTACCCCGAGATTTCTAACCTGATTTGTAGGTTTTAGAGAGAGAGACTGGAGGTGACTGCTGACACTTTCTCTTTGTTTCTGTGGACCAATTACGATGACTTCAGTCTTGTCTGAATTTAGCTGGAGAAAGTTGTTTTGCATCCACACACTGACCTGTTGGATGCAGTGACAGAGTGAATCCACTGGTCCATATTCACCTGCTGTCAGTGAGACATAGATCTGAGTGTCATCTGCATAATTGTGGTAGGACACATTATTACTTTGTATTAACTGGCCTAAAGGCAGCATGTAGAGATTGAACAGAAGGGGTCCCAGGATTGACCCTTGGGGCACCCCACAGGTCAAGGCCATATGGTCTGAGACACAGTTACCAATTTTAACAAAGTACTTCCTGTCTTCTAGATAGGACTTCAACCAATTTAGGGCAGTGCCAGAGATGCCCACCCAGTCCTCTAATCTCTGTAAAAGGATCTCATGATCGACAGTGTCAAAAGCAACACTCAGATCTAGCAGGACTAAAACTGAGACTTTGCCTGCGTCAGTGTTCAGGCGGATGTCATTTGTCACCTTAATAAGAGCCGTCTCAGTGCTGTGATGGGGTCTAAAACCTGACTGGAAAACATCAAAGGAGTTGTTCATTAGGAGAAAGTCAGTAAGCTGTTGGTAAACAACTTTCTCAAGGACTAAAAACGGCAGATTTGAAATGGGGTAGTTGTTTAGTACTGTGGCATCAAGACTGCTCTTCTTTAAGAGAGGCTTTATGACCGCAGTTTTCAAGGCCTTTGGGAATGTTCCAGATTGTAGTGACATGTTAACTGCTCAGCACAGACTTTAGAAATCTAGTGGTTAACACATCAAGGCAGCATGTAGATGAACTCAGACTGGTGATGATCTCTTGGACAGTTTTGTCAGTTACAGGTGCAAAATGAGTCAGCTCTAAGTGTCTCGGTGGCTGCAGGGTTGTTATTGGTGTTGTGGAAATGATGGCATTTTTAATGGTCTGAACCTTGTCGCAAAAGAATACTGCAAACTCATTACACTTAGATGTGGAGATCAGTTCCAACGGCAGTTGAGCTGGAGGGTTTGTTAATCTGTTCACTGTTGCAAATAAGACACGCGAGTTGTTACCGCAGTTTCCAATAATTTCAGAAAAGTACCTCTCCCTTGTTCTACGTAAGATCTGGTTGAACACGTACAACTTTTCTTTGTAAATTTCATAATAAACATGAAGCTTTGACTTGCGCCATTTCCGCTCGGCCCTCCGGCACTCCCTTTTCTGTGCCCTGACCGAGTCGTCATTCCTCCATGGCGCCTTCTGCTTATCTTTAACCATTTTAACCTTCACAGGGGCAATGGTGTCCAGAACAGTCAAAACACTCGAAGTAACAGAGTTCAACAAATCATTAACATTAGAACATGAGGCATTTTCAAAGTTTATCATTTCCATGAACAGAGCGCCTGTGCTGTTATTTATGCGTCTCCTCCGAACAACTGCAGGACCAGCCGGTGGTTTGGGAGAAACATACAGGTCAAAGAAGACACAGAAATGATCAGACAGAGCAACATCAACCACATTGACATTTGAAATATTAACCCCCTTTGTAATGAGCAGGTCCAGAGTGTGCTGCGCTCTGCTGTGTGTGGGCTCACACACATGCTGAGTCAGGCCAAAGGTTTCAAGGACAGCACTGAGCTCTTTAGCATTTCTGTCACAGACATTATCCACATGTACATTAAAATCACCTGTAATGACCAAACCATCAAAGTCTGTGCATACAATTGAAAGCATCCTGGTGAAATCATCAATAAAACTTTGAGGCTGGGGAGGCTTGTATATAACTACATAGAGTATGGACGGAGATTGTTTTAGCTCCATTTTAAAGGATACATACTCAAATGATGAAAACACCCCAAATGACAACCTGTGCGTAACCATATGATCTCTAAATATTGCACAGACACCTCCACCCTTTTTGTTTTCTCGTGTTTCAGATTCAAATTTGTAGTTGGGTGGAGCTGATTCTGTTAGAACAGCATTACCTGAGTTTTTGTCAAGCCATGTTTCAGTTAAAAACATAAAATCAAGATTATACGAAGAGATCAAATTATTAATTAAAAATGATTTGTTAGACAAGGATCTGACATTAAGCACAGCAAGTTTCAGAGTAGTTTCAGTGGGACTGGACATTATCTTCTTACAAGGGATATGGATTAAATTTCTCTGATTGGACAGGCTAACTGTCCTTCTGTAATCTGGTCTATGTGGTGTGGCTGTAGATATAGCACTAGGGGAGAATATTGTCTCACAGGGCCCCAGCTTGATATTACCTTTATCATGGCTGTAAGTCCTGGGACAGCAGAGGCCCTGTGCATCCTAGCTCTTAGGGATACCAGCTCTGGGGGTAGGCAGGGGAGGACGAGCAGGGGGAAGTTTGGGTGATGGAGATGAAAACTGAGGGGGAGGAGCTGGGGGAGCTTTAGTTTGTGAAGCAGGAGAGTTGAAGCTCCTGTGTGACTTGATATTAGGGGTGAGGGGAACCATCTTAATCCCTGATTTGATCAGGCTTTCAAGATGGTTGGGAAGGCCCATGGGGGAAGGTGGGGATGGAAAGGAGAGGGAGAGGGACAAGGCTCTAGAGAGGGTAGATGTGGCAGGGGGGGCCCAGGGCTGGTCTGTGGGTAGAGGAGGTGATGGGGGTGCTGCCGGGTCTGAAACTTCTGCTGGGGCCGTCACAGGCGAGTCCAAGGCCTGTGATGAGGGCCCGGGGGGAGGTTGAACTGATGGCGGGCCTGAAACCTTTGCTGGGGGCAGTGGAGGCTGTTGTGGTGCAGCTGGTGCTGAAACACTGACTCGGTCTCTGGCTTCTGCGACAGAGATGCGTCTCTCGTTCCTCTTTTCTCTCACTGGTCGCTCAGGACCCTGTCCCGGCCCATTCTGATGCCTCAGAGCGTGGAGGAGGTGCTCCGTCAGCACTCTCCTCCCACCTCTGCACAGGTGTGGGCCCTTTCCCTTGAACAGGTCCTCTCGTTTCCAGAACAGATAAAAGTTCTCAATGTAGTGCAATCCTCTGTGCGCACACTCTTTGGACAGCCATGTGTTCAGCTGAAGCAGCCTGCTGAACTTGTTTATCTTCCTGTCTATGTTTGGAAGAGGTCCACTAATGAATGCCTTGACCTCCAGTTTATAAAGCTCCTTGAAGAACTTAGTGAAATCCCTTTTCAAGACTTCAGTCTGTTCCTTTCTGATGTCCACTGCACCCACATGCACGATCAGCTGTTTGACTCCTCGGTGTGTAGACAAAACTTTTGAGAGGAGTGTTGTTATCTCAGAGACAGTGGCACTGGGACAGCAGCATGTTTGAATTCTTCCATGGTTTATGCCACTGATAGCACCATCTCCTATTAGCAGCGTATCTCTGATCTTGACGTTTGGTCCAGATTGTCTGTCTGCCTGCTGTCTTTTGCCGACTTTATGGCTCCAGTTACGTGAAGATAATCCATTTTCTCTTTGTTCGTTAGAAACATTAAATTCAGTCTCTGACAGTGGCAAAAATCTGTTTGTAAGCTGTATTTTGGGTGATGTCACGTAGGTATTAACATTGTCTCTCATCACTTTGTGCTGCTTTGGCTTAGCACCAAGTTCTCTCCTGGATGAGGCATTTTGGTCTTTACAGAGTTTTGGAAAAGACACAGTATCACTCAGGTTTAAGATGAAAGTAGCAGGTTTTTCACCCTTTTTACTGAAAGTAACTGTGGGCTTCTTACCACCGGATGTCACTGGGAGCGTCTTGTGAAGTCCTTTTTCAGATTCTAAAGCAAAAATCCGTGCTTGTAGCTCATTAATTTCTTGTTGATATCTCAGACAGCGTTCACAGAAAGAATTTGTTTGGTTTCTTCCCCCGGACATGCTGCTGGCTCGTCAGATCGGTTAAAAATATAAAAATGTTCTTCAAAGTCTTGATTTACTTAAAATAATTCATGAAATGATGGATATAGAGATTTTCCAGGATTTGCAGAAGGAGTAAAACGATTAAAAAGCAGAGTAAAGAAGGAAGCAGGCTGGAGCAAGCAGGAAAGCGTCTCCACTCTTCAGAAGCAGGAAGACCACTCAGGTGTTCAGGTGTTGGCTGCAGGATTAACCACCATTTGTCAGTTTCTCAGGAGAACACCAAAGTTTTGCCTGAGAATACGAATATTTCTCAGGAGACTGCAATAGATTTGCAACAGGATGCAAAAGTTTAAGATGAGAATGCAGAAGATTCTCGGTAGAACGGAAAAGTTTTGCAAGAAACTGTTAAAGTTTATTCGGAGAACACAAAAGTTTTGCAACAGAATGCAAAGTTTCTCAGGAGAAGGAAAAGAACCAGAGGTGCTGCACAGGAGCACAAAACACCACCTTCTGTCCAGTGGGGACAATATTTTCCTTGAACACAAAGGTTTCTTGTGAGAACGCAAAAGTTTTGCAACAGGACGCAAAAAGTGCCTTTGGTGAACACAAAAGATTCTCTGGAGAATTTGCAAGAGTTTTGCAAGACAATGCAAAAGCTTTGCCAGAGAACTCAAAGTTTGTCGTGAGAGGAAAAGGAAGGTATGCACAGGAACACAAACACCACCGTCTGTCCAATGAAGACAGTATTTTCTGTGGAAGATGCTCATCATGTCACCTTTATGCTGCTGCAATCGCCATGACGACCGAAACAAAAAGATCTGCCAATGAAAACAGCTGGATGTCAGGATCATATTCAGAGCAGAGAGGAAAGAATAGTTTTCCTTCTGTCAGGGGACCAAGAAATCAAAGTTCTGTCGCTCTGCAGATAATTTTCAGCATTTAGAGCATCAAACTTTATTTGTATAAATTTCTCGTCAGACAGAAGGAAGTCGAGGGATGTTATGAGATTAAGGTGAGAAAGATAAACAAAGAATCGAACAATAAATCAGCATAAACTAAAGTCCCAACACGACACCATGAATCACTCCCTGGGAAAATGATATCAGTGGTTGACTTTGTTCTGAGGGAATAATTATGGTGAAAAAAATCTTTCTGGCAGAACACATGTTGGCACCATGTCGGTCACACACTCTGCTTGAAAACAAATTCATGAAGGGTGCAAATAAATAAAACCAAACTTCAGCTGTTGTGAAACAGAGACAGGACTGATGTCAAAATCCAAACTGTCCTCTGAGTTCTTGTTCAAACCTGCAGCAGCAGCTTATAGAGGCTTTACTTCACTGTGTTGGAGGGAAACAGGAAACACACCTGAAGGCTGGTGACGGCAGCAGGTGAGCAGAGTGTGTAATTTAGACCATATTAAATAACTCAGTGTCGTCGGACCTGTTGAGGTGCGGCGCTGCTGGAGCTCTGTGTACGTGGCAATGTCGCAACATTACTTTCACTGCTGGGAAAATTGTTAACATTTAACTTCATTTAGCAGACACAGATATTTCCCTCAGGAGGTGGTGGAGACCAAAAACAGAGCTCACAGAGAGAATATCAGACTGACGTGTATCAGGTGACTCAAACAGAAAACCTTGAATCATGAATCATAATGTATTAAACAGCTGTTTCAGAACAACTTGGCCACATCAGTTTAAAAGGTGATGATATGTTAACGCTCACGACTTGTTTCTGCAGAAAAACACCTCTAACTGCAGGATGATAAGCACTGACTGAACACCTCAGGGTGTCTCCACGACTGTGTTTGTTTATAGATCTACTCTGCAGGACGTTACTAAAACACAAGGTCTCACCCAGCAGTGATCGCTCTCAGTCGTCACTGTGACTCTGTGTGTGTTTATCTGCAGAGACTCCGCCCTCTGACTGGAGTTTACTATTTTCTTCTTATTTTGTGAGCTCAGGATGTTCCTGACCACAGCGCTCAGGTGAGGGCGGGGCTTTAAAAAAAGGTGATGATCAGGCATCCAAGAGAAAACAACACAGACACAGCTCAGAAAAACAAAAACAATAAACGTCAAGTAAACAAAGCTCCTTCCTGTCTGATCACTGATTGTGATCTTCAACAATATGTTTTCTTAGTTTGCATGAAATGTGTCGAACAACTGAGGCAGATTAACGACTGACAGTCAGTGTGAAAACAAACTTTTTGTCGCTCCTGTCAGAATAACAGTTTCATGACGGAGTCTCTTCTGTTCCCAGATCAGATCCAGTTGAACCATAAGGACCTGCGCTGGGTGGGAGCCTGGTGGCTCGGATTCCTGTTGGCGTCCTGCCTCCTCTTCCTCACTGCGCTGCCTTACCTCTTCTTCCCCAGAAACATGCCCAAAGAGGTGAGAGCGAGCACCAACAGTCCCACCTGATGCTCATTCACTGCCAGTGTTCACTGAGACAGCTGTCTTAGATTTAGTCTGAGCCTTGAGACGAAAATGCTTTTTAGTTTTAGTCACATTTTAGTCCTTCACAGCTTTAGTATGGCTTTAGTTTACAAAAATTCAAAATGTCTTAGACTGAGTATAGTCCGGCAGCTGGTGGCTGCTCGCTCTGCTGCCGTTCAGCGGCTGCGAGCGGAGCTAGCTGCTAACAGCCACCGCTGCAACTAAAAAACTCCACAAATCCATTCAGCAGCTCCACCATCTACAGTCAGACACACGGCTGATTATTTACTGCTGAATTACAGCTCACAACTCGTACCAACCCAAACATCCTGGTGCAGACTATTTACTGGAGTTTACCAGCCTGTCACTCATGCTGCAGCTGAAGATAATTTATGCACGGGCGTTCTCGGCTTTCAGTGTCCAACAGTCCACCACCATCTACATCACGTCTCATCAAGAAAAATGAAACATAGATTTCATCTTGTTTTTTTGTAATTAATTTTCATTCTGACAAAAGTTTTACATCTGTCTGACATTTTGATGTCCTGTGCTAACAGGGTAGTTTCACTGTAACTGTGAGCGGCTGTTAGTGCTGATCTTTGGAAAGTCGACTGCTCTTGCAGTGAAGCTCATTTGCACAGAAAGGCGGCTAGCAAAAAACACCCTGATAATTACAGCACGTCCATTCTCGGCTTCCGACATCTGATAGTCCACCGCTAACATCTTCGTCTTGTCTCCTCAACGAAAATGAAACATAGATTTCATCTTACTTTTTATTATCAAGATCTATTTTTAGCTGGTCATCGTCTCATTTTCGTCATGGACAACAAGTTGTGTCGCTGACAAAAAAATTGTCATAGTTTCCATCAGCAAGATAAACACTGGTTACTGCAGCTTTAAGGATTCCATACCTCTATATGTGATATGTGCAAACATAGATCAGACGATAAGACTGAATAACCAACTGGAACCATCAGGGCCATCAGAGTGTTTGGAAATATGAAAATAAAGTACAGCGTGTGACATAATGAGCGCAGTCCTGTACAGGAGCCTGTATTATAACTGGTGTGCAGCATGTGCATGTGGGAACTCTGGATTTAAACTAATGAACAAAGGGTCAGTGGAGCTACGGGAGTGTGTAACGGATTAATAAAGTGATGTTTGTTTTTTTAAAGTGAACTGAAGAGTCTGACCTGTAAATGTGTTGGCAATAAATCTGAGTTAAACCAAATAAACAAAGAGAAATCAGTGTCAGAGTGACGAATGGATCAGAACATAAAAAATGCTCAACAAGCTGCAACAGGACTCAGTGTGTTTTGGCCTCGTCCCCAAAAACAGAGTTAAAGAGTTCAACTCTGCTGCACACGCCAAACGCATGAACATGATTAATGCAACGATTGCTCAACAGTTTCCTCCTGCGATGACTCCCTGTGTGATAAAACAACAGACACGCTGCAGCACTTTAACGTTCAAACAGCAGATACGTTAAAGATGTTTCAGTGACACACAAACACTTCAGACTTTAACTCAGCACTTGTCTTTGTGTCTTTTACCAACATCTCAAAGGATGATATTTTCAATCAATCAATCAATTTTATTTACAAAACCCAATATCACAAATCACAATTTGCCTCGCAGGGCTTTACAGCATACGACATCCCTCTGTCCTTTGGACCCTCGATCTGACTCTGCACGTGTGTCACATATATCAGCAGTATATACTGAGCTCCACAAACATCCAAAGATCTGTTTGTTCATTAAAACGTTGTCACTGTACAAACCACAGATACGTTAGATTTGTACATTTCATACATATCAAATCATCGTTTCTAAAGTGACGTAGTATCTGAGCTGACATCGTCATCAGGAGGAGGAGGGGCCTCCAGAGAGACGCCTGCCAAGCTGCAGACTTCTGTTCAACAACAAACAACGGCATTTTAAGAATTAAAATATTTCAGAATTGAAGTTCTGTCATGTTATGTAAATTCCTCGCTGCAGAACCTGCAGAGGGCGCTGCTCCTGTCAACAGTTTCATCTGGGTGTTTTTCAAATGTTAATGTTCCATTCACGGGGCCGAGCGGCGGCGTCTCATCCGCCTCCATCACGTGACAAAGTTACTGTGGCTGTCAATGACGCACCGGGTCAAAGGGCACCACAAAACACCATTAATACATTTTTTAACACGTTATTTTTTTCTGTGATTAATTAATCGAAATGATCACGTTACTTTGTTAGCTGTTAATGAAACCTTTTTTTCACCAAATCTTGGACCATCTCCAGGCTTCTACATGTTTTACATAACTGTAAGATTGATAGATAACAGATACTCGACACACTCCTTTATTAGGGAGGGAAGTCTTTTCATCAGATGAGGAAATAAAACTCTTTTGGAGGGTTCAGAGGGCTGAACCTGTTTCACGTGCTCTTGTTCTATTAAAAACATTTAATGATCGACTTGGTGCCTAAAAACTGTTCTCACATCTCACACCA
This sequence comes from Epinephelus awoara, assembly GCA_035609425.1. Lineage (NCBI taxonomy): Eukaryota > Metazoa > Chordata > Actinopteri > Perciformes > Serranidae > Epinephelus > Epinephelus awoara. The sequence continues at coordinate 39,625,755 of CM069304.1, read as the reverse complement.
GACTTGTTTTCACGTCTTCACTGTAAATGTGGAGTCAAACTCTGTCCAGTCAAATAGTGTTAAAACTGAAAGTAACTGAAGTCTCTGCGTCACTCAGCTGTTAGATAACTGTGTGGACTCTGGCTGCCATGTGTTTGAACATATCAGACTCATATCAGGCAGAACGTGGTGTTGAGCAACCTGCTGGCAGCGAACGCTTCATTTCTGTCAGTTGTGATGGAGCCAAAACTCCTCCACAGACTGAATTCCTGTGCAGGGTCAGCGTCAGATAAACATCACACGCTTTAAATACCATGAACGTATGATGTCTTTACTGTAAGTACTCTGCAAAGGTCGGCTGAGGGTCACAGCGGCTCCTGATCCTGAAGGGCACCAGCTGTGGGCCCCAGTGACTGATCACAGCCTCTAACAGACGCCTGCAGACATTTTAACTTCAGCTCGACTTTAACAACTCAGAAAACATCCTGAACTTTGTTTCCTCACCTTCAGACTTCCTGCCTGATGAAAAGGTGACACTGATTCATCAGAACTGATAGTGTGTTTCAAATGTCAGCGTTTAAACATCGTCAGGAAATGTTTCAGAGGCAGAGCGACTGTTCTTCAGACAGTTAGTTTATAGCTTACTGATTTTTCTTTAAAACATGAATTAGATGTTAACACAGATCTGTTGAGTGAAAGCTGATATAATACATAAACTAGTGATGTGACGTTCGTGAACGAGCCGAGTCTTTGAGCTGGCTCTTTAGAGTGAACGAGCCAGTTCCTAATTTCTTTGTTTTTTGCTTTAATTTACTCTGTATCCATTAATTTCAGATTATTTGATCCGGAACAAGTTGAGAGAGACTAGTTTGTGCCAGGGCCCCTCTGGCTTTAACCTGCAAAGAGTCACTCAAATGAACAGGTACTGACCAGGAAGAGACTTAAAAAGATTCAGAACGACCACTGACAGATGCAAAGAGACACCGAACCACCACAAAGTCTGTGTGTCTTGCTTGCTAGGAGAGGTAGTGGGGCCCTTTGCATATCTGTGCCCAGGGGCCCACTGTCTCATAATCGGCCCCTGCTGACTGTCACTTATTCATTTTCTATTAAAAACTGATAAATCGTATTGATCTGTAGAGCTGTGTGCAGCCGGCCTCCTTCTGTTAACAAAACACAAGTGAGACCAGAATCAGCAGCTGGTCGCCTCGCGGTCCCTCCGCCTCACTTCCTGCCACCAGGAGACTGTTTGTTAAGACGAGAGTGAGCTGGCAGAGTTTCTTCTGTGGGCCGGCTGAATATGAGTCGAACTTTGGTGACCTCCGACCGTCTGCCATTTTCTGCTCTCTAACTTCTGTGGTGTTTTGCTTGAAACAGATACAGCGTCTCGTTACTCACAGACTTACACAACAGTGGCGATAACATATTTCCACCTCTGCATCTGAATTATATCATTTAAGACCTTAAATTAAAAAAAAAAAACAATGTTAAAAAATGTGACACTTGTGAGTTATTTTTTTCCGTCTCTGGTAGAAGCAGATGATCGTCTGTCTCTGCTTTAAAATCTGACCCTGAAGCTTCATCAGCCTGTTTGTGTTTAAACCAGCGATACACTGACACGTCTCTGGATGTTCAGCGCCTGCTGTTACACTAACACAGGCCACACGCCTCTCACATGTCACATGTCATCCTGAGCACACGTTTATCTAAAGTGTCTTACAGAGCCGTGAATGTAAACCTTCCCAGCATGCACTGCCCCTCTGGCTCCATAAAAGAAGCAGCGTCTGCAGACTGGGTGGTTTTGAAACCTGCAGTGAAAAAACAAGTTCAGCATGTGATGTTCTGCTTCCATATTTGTGCAGGACGGCGCAGACGATGTGGAGTCCACCCCGGACTGCAAACAGCCGCAGAGACACCAGGAAACGTCCCTCCTGCAGTTCCTCAAAAGTAAGTGTCCTCATTTCCTTCTGTGTCCTGTCTGATGAGGCAACTACAGGACATCGCTGGGGAACAAGGGTCACTGTGACCACGAGTCACAGCTAATAACAGGCTCCGTCCATCAGACCCACCTCACTGTCCCCACTGTCCCCCACTGTCCCTCACTGTCCCTCTCTGTCCCCCACTTTCTCTCACTGTCCCCCACTGTCCCTCTCTGTCCCCCACTTTCTCTCACTGTCCCCCACTGTCCCTCTCTGTCCCCCACTTTCTCTCAATGTCCCTCTCTGTCCCCCACTTTCTCTCACTGTCCCCCACTTTCTCTCACTGTCCCCCACTGTCCCTCACTGTCCCTCTCTGTCCCCCACTGTCCCTCACTGTCCCTCTCTGTCCCCCACTTTCTCTCACTGTCCCCCACTTTCCCTCTCTGTCCCCCACTTTCTCTCACTGTCCCTCTCTGTCCCCCACTTTCTCTCACTGTCCCCCACTTTCTCTCACTGTCCCCCACTGTCCCTCTCTGTCCCCCACTTTCTCTCACTGTCCCTCTCTGTCCCCCACTGTCCCCACTGTCCCTTTCTGTCCCCCACTTTCTCTCACTGTCCCTCACTGTCCCTCAGGTTTCCCTCGCATCGCTCTGCGGACGCTGCGGAGCCCCATCTACCTGCTGGTGGTTCTGGCGCAGGTCAACCTGGCGGCGCTGCTGGCGGGTCTCGCCACCTTCATGGCCAAGTTCATAGAGAGACAGTTCACCCAGTCCGTCCCGTTTTCCACCATGATGATCGGTGAGCACGCACGCCACTCTGAATTTATCACGTAATTAGCTGTAGTTAAGGGAGGGAAGTTTGGATCTAATAAAACCTGGTTTCTTTCCTTCAGGAGGAGTTTGTATCCCGCTGGCGGTGCTGGGCACCGTCCTGGGTGGAGTTCTGATGCGGCGGTTGAATCTCTCGGTCAGCGGTGCCAGCAAGTTGTGCACTGCCGCCATCCTGCTGGGCATGTTCTCCTCCACGCCGCTGCTGCTCATTGGCTGCCCCACGCAGAATGTTGCTGGGGTCTTTCCTGAACGGTAGCTACACCGTCAGTTTACATCCATCACGTACACCACTGCTGCAGACACCTGGATGACAGGGAACTAATTAAAGGAACTCATTTCACAGCTGATAGGGAACTAATTTCAACACCAACAGCAAACAAATTTCAACACAGACAGGGAACTTATTAAAGTATTGAGGGAACTATTTTAAGACTACTACAGGGAACTATTTTTTACACTGGCATGGAACTAATTTAACTAATAACAGGGAACAAATTTCATCGCTGATGGGGAACAGTTTCACCACGGTCAGGGAACTCATATTACAATTGTCAAAGTTGTCATTTTACCAACGACAGTGAACAAATTTCAATACTGTCAGGGAACTTATTTTACCACTGACAGCGAACTAACTTCATTATTATTAATAGGGAACTAATTTTACAGCTGAAGGGAAACTAATTTCACTGAGGACATGGAACTACTTTTTCTGCTCACAAGGAACTGATTTTACTTTTGACAGGGAACTAATTTAACTATTGACAGGGAACAAATTTCACAGCAGAAAGGAAAGTCATTTCACCACTGACACTAAACTAATTTCTTAAATGATAGGGAAGTAATTTCACAACTGGGAGGAGACTAATATCATTCCCAATAGGGAACTAATTGCACTATTGCTTAGGAACTAATTTCACCACTGTCAGGGAACTCATTTTTGTAATAGTAGGGAACAAATTTTAACACTGACAGGGAACTTATTACACTGCTGACAGGACACTTTTATTTTTAACCACGGACACAGAACTAACTGTACTATTAAAAAGGAACTCATTTCACCACTGACAGGGAACAATTTCACAATCATGAGGGAACCACTTTCACCACTGAAAGGCCAGTAATTGAACTACTCACAAGGAACTAATTTCCCTGCCATGAGGGAACTGATTTCACCACTGACAGGGAACCAATTTTAACTTATTTCACTACTGAAAGGGAACTTATATGAAAGGTTTTGTGATCACAGACCTTAAAGCCAAACTAATGTGTGTGTGTGTGTGTGTGTGTGTGTGTGTGTGTGTGTGTGTGTGTGTGTGTGTGTGTGTGTGTGTTCAGCAGTGACATGTTGTCATGCAGCGCTGACTGTCGGTGTCCTCAGGAGGCCTTTAACCCCGTCTGCGGTTCAGATGGCGTTGAGTTCAGGTCCCCCTGCCACGCCGGCTGTATCGCCATGGAAACAGATAACAATGACAAGGCAAACATGGTAAGGCTGATCTTATCACTTCGCTTTGAGACTGTCAAACACATTTTCATCCACATCCAGATGAATAAACACAGAACTTAGTAAAATGATTGTGTCCAAATATTGTGGTTCAGATTTTAAGTGTTTCTTGTTTTAATTGAAAGTGAAGTGGTGTTCAGTAACAGAGAAGCACTCAGCTCTCAGTCTGTTCCCTTTAACTCTCTCAGTGGTTCCTTGTAAAGCGGGTGACGTCACATCTCGTCTTCTGGTGAATACTCTTTTGTGTCATTCAGAGCTGCAGGCAGCAGAGACTGCGTCCATCCTTCAGATATTAACTGTTAAATATTCTCTGTCTTCATCTGACAGTCCGTCCAACAGTCACACCCTGTTCTTCATTCCTTTTTATTCCCAGTCCATCTTCCCCCTCCTGTTCCCTCAGCGTCTGTTTCTGTGAAAGTCTTGATTCAGAGCGGACAGCATTAACATGCACAGACACCAGCCACAGCTCTCAGTGTGACCCTCAGTCAGTCAAAGAACTGAGAGCTGCTGGAGGGCGAGGGAAAGTTCACACAGAGACTATGTGGACACATCGATGTGGTCTGATGGGGGCGCGAGAGGAAAGATCAGGTGTCCCTCAAGTGTTTCAGGATTAAAACTTTGACGGATGTTTGTGAGAATATTTAGCTTGAGACTGTAGAAGTGTTGAGAGTAATATGCCAAAAATAGAAACCACAGCACTGGAAAGACGTCCTCTGATTGGTGGATCCTGATTTCATGGAAGAGCCCGAGAGAAATCACATAATTATGAAAATGAATACTGAAAACTTTAATTTTTCCATTTTATTTTAATGAGTTAAAACGTAAAATAATAATAAACTTTATGGATAAAGCTCTTTTCAGAACAAAGTTACAAAGTGTTTAAAGTTCAGTTCAGACCAAAGATTCATGACGAGACGAGTTGAAACAAACAACTACTGTCAGTTCACAGGAAGTGACCACGATGAGACGGCGTATCAGCTCTAGTCAACGACTCCAAAACCAGCATCAGATGGACTGTATTCATAATCAATATGCCACAATAATATAAATATCCAGTCAGTGAGAATGTGTGTGTGTGGGCGGAGCATAAGCACATACAGCCAGCAGCAGCAGCGACCCACCGTCTGACACCGGCACACCGTGAGGACAGAAACAGAGGCTCAGTGGGGACGGAGCACCTGCTGCAGCAAGCCAACACGCCGTCTGTGGTCATTGTGACTTGACCAGCTGACTCCACTACCAGCTGATTGGCTGTTGAAACAGGTGACGTGCTTTAAAACCAGCCGCCGGCCATTTGACCAGCTGAGTGTCAGGTGACATCATCGGACTGGACAGTTCACACCGCTGACACTTTTCTCTGCAACCTTCTGAAATGATTTCGTCTCGTCCTGAATCTTTGGTCTGAACTGGACTTGGAGTTGATTACAGAGTCAAAATTCAGGCAAGCTTCAATTTCAAGAAATACGCAGAAACAGGAGCACCAACAGAAAAGATAAACACCACCAATGAAACGGATTCGTGGAGCAACTAACTGCAACTAATTGCTCTGGGCCCAGTTCTTCAGAAGCAATCTGATGTGTCACGCCTCCTTGGTGTCGGCTGATCGACAGATCAGCTGATAAAGACGTGTCACGACGACCAAGTGGCACTTCTGAGGAAGGCGGAAGTTTCCGCCGAAACATGTCAAGGTATGTAACATCCTGACATGTCTGAGATAAAAGAAGCTAAAGTCACTGTCAATGGACCGTCCAACTGCAGCACTGACAATGTGACAGACTCACAGTGCCGCAGCCTTCACCGTATGTGGTGATAAGTCAGCGTCAGCAGGGTCGTCCTCAGCTGTGGATTCAGCAGGTAGTGTGTGGGCACGGCAGGAATCTTGTTCATCCATTCATGAGCGTCACTCATGAGATGACGAGGTGTTTGACTATAGATCTCTGAAGGTAACCAAAGTCCACTTCCTGCCAATTTAGAAACTGAGCAGCCACTTCCTCTCACAGTCTCTTTATTTTCATGGCCGTGTTCTGATTCAGACTTCACTGTTGTTTTCTTTCATTTTTATTTTAACACTGGAAGAAATTCTGCAGTTTTAAACCTGAAAGTGAAAGTAACTGACACAGATGTGCAGGAAGTGACATCATGACCAGATGTTTTAAAGCCTCACAGGAGAAGGGAGCGTACTGACAGGAATCCATCAGAGGACGGGTGGAGTGACTCTGACCGGTCCTCAGCTGGACGCCGTCTCACTCCGCTGGTTTAACTTTCACTCTGCTCCCACGTGGCTCTGAGCAAATGAGGAAAGCCGACACTTCCGAGCAGTGACTAATTACACATTCCTCACACACAGGCTGTGACATAATAACCTGACACAGATGGAGGTCAACACTTCACCAGCAGCCGCGAGTTTTCCAGGAAGTCAAGCGTTTTTATTTTCAGAGTGAAAGTGAAAAAAATACAAGTTGCTTTATTTCAGCTGAATTCTGCCGATCACGTGTGTCCTCCTCCGCTCCTGTCACTGTGACTGTTTGTGCAGTCTGGATTTACTCAACTACTAAAATACACACAGATTGTATCTGTGAGCTGTTGAGTAACACACACTCACACACTGATGTTGAAATTCACCACAAGCTGCAGTTCTTTCTGTTACTTTACTTTCTGGAGCTGCAACAAACTGTTGCTTCATAACGATAACCTGCACACTGGTGTCAGATAATGACGAGAGATGCCGGTTGTGTTTCTGAGAGCTGATGACTTGTTCAGATTTATTTGTCTTACTCCACCTCTGATTGGCTCACCCTGACATCCTTATCCTAACCCAAACTAACCCCACTCCTCTGACCTAAACGACGCCATCGGGCACCATCAGAGCCACAGTGACCAGCTGTGTGTCATGCTGACGAAAAAAGGCGGCTTTTTCCGTTGGTGTCTGATGCTGAAAGTCACTGAGCAGGCGTTGGTTTTTGACAACTTTGGCGTGAGCCCGGGTTGGTTTATCTCAGTAACTACATGTTTGAATGTTTGAATGATCTTTCCTGTAGCGCCCCCCTCAGGACAAACTCTACAGTTTAGATTCTGTAAAATCTTCAGGATGTTCACACTGTGTCTGTAATGATGGCTGCAGCCTGTAGGGGGCGCCCTCTCACCCTGTGTGTGTCTGTCTGTCTGTGTAGACCTACACTGACTGTCGGTGTGTCGGCGGTCTGGGCGTGGCTTATTCTGGGACCTGCGGCAGCGGATGCTCCCACCTCCTGCTCCCATTCGTGGCTCTGCTCGGCCTCACCGCCTTCATCGCCTCCTTCTCACAGACGCCGTCCTACATGATGATACTCAGGTATGACAGCATGAAAACTGTGTATTCTGAGGCTGCTTTCACACCTGACCTGTTTGGTTCAGATCAGTCAAACTCCAGTGTGTTTGTTCCAAAGGAACTCTGGTGCGGTTGGTTTGTGGTGAGAAGGTGTTCGACCTGGATGTGAAGCAACTGCAGTCACATGACACATTGTTTGGGTTAAACATGAGCATGTTACAGTCCTGGAGGATTATTAATGTGCACCTCCTCCTGTACTGCCTTAATATGCACATCCAATGCATCAAAACATTGTTTTCAAACTGTATGGTTTGACTAAAATGAACAATGACAGGAAAGTTAAACCAAAATGGTCTAATATAAAACTTGATGCAAAAACCACAGCAGCAGCAGCAGCAGCAGCAGCAGGACTCTGACACAAACACATAAAATGGGATTATTTTTCTTCATGGTTACAAAAAGCTACGACAGCCTCCGTCTCACCTGTGGCGAATGAGGTTTGTCCCAAAGCTGCTGCTGTATTTAAACCCTCCACCCTCCAGCTGTGAAGGTGACGACAGATGGAGTTACACTCTGTGACGGAGCAGGACTGAGGAGGTTTCGGTTCAGGAGAGGCCGGCGAGTCTCAGATCTCTGTCTCTCTGGGCCTTTCTAAACTGAACCCTACCCACTCCATCTGTAGTCGCCTTCACAGCTGAATGAAGCTCCGTATGTGCGTGGAAACAGAGTGGGAGTGGACAGTGAGAGGGTGAAGGGGTGGTTTGTGAATGGTGCAGTGCATGTTCCCCCTCCTGCTTTTATTAAAGGTGCAGATCAGTGCGTTTGATTCACAGCAAAATAACTCGGGACAGGTTATTTGGTGGTTGCCTAGCAACAATTTTATAAAAAGGACACAGCAAACTGCAAAACGTGCTCCGTCTGATGGGACCCTGAACAGGTCAAAAGACAACACCACCTTAAATCATCACAGTGTTTCCCCCTGAGAGTTTCACTCCTCTGATCACTGAGATCCATCTGTACAGGGGTCTGTAGGAAGTGAATCCACCTGTGGTGACTCCAGCTGATTGGATACAAAGACACACACCTGAGCTGTGTGTTTAAATCCACCATCATCATCATCAGAGCAGAAACAAACTCTAGAAATAAAGTTCACTCATTAAAGTCTGAATATTTTAAAGCTGAGCTGCTGATGCTCAGAGACGAGTGAGGAGCTGCACAGCTGCAAGGCATTAAAACAAAGTCCAGATGGAGACAAAAGAAAAGTATCTGGGACGGTGTGAGGTCAGAGAGGAGAACGTTTTATCGTTTTTCCTCTCGCCTCCTGAAGCACAGTCAGATTATCCTCACCTGCTGTCTCACCTGTTCTCCATCTGATAATAAGCCGCAGGTGTTTAAAGCTCCGACAGTCACAGGCTGTCACGTCATTTGTCTTCTCAGGCTGCTGCTGCCGGGATGTTAGAGTGAAACAGTAACTCTGAGCGTCGAGGTTTAACCCTTCACATGATCCACCAGAGAGATGTGTGATCAGGTTTAATCTGATGGTGTTCAGATGCTGCACATAATCCACCTCTCTCAGAGCAGTGTGGACAGACGAGAAGGAGCAGAGCATGACACTGACAGAAGCTCAGAGCTGACCTGAGATCAGCAGGAGAGTCTGCAGGTTCCTGAGAGTCACAACCTTCAAACTACGGCTGCAACAAATACATCAACAGAAAATTAAAAAAGCCAAACACCAGAAAAATGTTGTGTGTTTCATATGTATCAATTCTGATGTGTCATCGTTCAGATCACGTGTGTGAGATGAGCTTCTCATCAGCAGCTGTTTGTGACTTTACATTTCAACTACACTGTGTGTGTGTGTGTGTGTGTGTGTGTGCGCTGCAGGACGGTGCCCACAGAGGACAAGTCTTTTGCCGTTGGAGTTCAGTACATGTTGTTCAGAGTGCTCGGTGAGTCCGTCAGACACAAACTCTTCAGACTTAAGGAAAGCCTCAGGTGGTTACGGCTGAACAACAGATTCTGTTATTGTTTACTGTTATTGTTTGTTAGCCTCCTCCTCCACCATCGTTTTTTGTTGTGTGAAACTTTTAACTTTGCCCTGCAGTGCCATCTATTGGCTGTATCTATGACAACATGAAGGACAGTGACATCACAACATTTAAATCACAACATTTAAAATAAACGTGTCTGTTTTTGTGCTTAAAGGAAGAATAAACGAGACACAGCAGGACGCAGAGAAATGTAGTTATTTTGCTTCAGTCATGGGTTGTAATCAATCTGTGTGTGTGTGTGTGTGTGTGTGTGTGTGTGTGTGTGTGTGTGTGTGTGTGCAGCGTTCATGCCTGGCCCGGTGTTGTACGGCAGTGTCATCGACACCACCTGCATCCTGTGGGGCAAAAAGTGCGGCAAGCAGACTTCCTGTCAGTACTACGACCTGGACCGCTTCAGACAGAGGTGAGTCTGGAGACTTATATCAAAGAGGAGCTTTTATTTTGAAGGGCAGACTTTTTTCAGCACATCGTCCTTGAGAGGTAAATTAACATTTGAGTAATAATTAAATTGTCTCCATGTTTCTGTGTTCAGAGGCTTGAAATTAAATTCAGCCGTTATCTACTCCCTCGGCATATGGGTGAGTAGATAATGGCTGAATTTACATTTTTGGGTGCACTATCCCTTTAAGTTGCTCGCAGCCTTCTTCCACCGCTCTTGAAAGAAATCATTTGCTGAGGTTTAAAGAGTGCTCATTGTTTCGGTTTATTGACAACACTGTTAAAAATTAATGAGATCCAACAGCCGGAGTTTGTCAGGGACGGGACAATAAAGTCCTGGACTGGTTCCCATCATTGTTTCACAGTCCACCACATGTTTATCAGGACGGAGACAGACAATGTCCAACGTTCAGAAAAACCATATGATCAAACATCAGGTACAGTTTCTCAGGAGGGAGACATTTATTTATCATTCGAAAAGTTGAATGATAAAAGAGGGATGTATGAAATAATTTATTATGCAAAAATTAATGAAATAAAAATTCTAAAAACAAAATGAAAGATTTAAAATTCTGGCTGCAAGTGGCGATTTTCAGGTTCAAGCCTGCACAGACTGTTAGGAGTTAAACGTTGTGAAGGACTGAGACCTTTGACGGTTCCCAGCACCTCCATTAAAGACAACTAACAGGTTTTATGACTGTTGGACATCATTTACAAGCAAATGTGTGCCGCGCCCTTTTTGGCAAGGCCAGTTTATAGAGCTCATTCCAGTAACAAGACAATTCAAACTGCTGCACATGAAATATAAAAGAATAATTACATACAGTTTAAAAACGTGTAAAGAGCTGCAGAGGAGAAAATAAAACAAGACTAAAACAGGTGTAAAATACAAGAGTCAAAGTTCCAGTTCAACGTGAGAAATGAATAAATATTTCATTTAATAAAAGATGGCGGCAGAAAACAGGAAAGTCTTCAGTCTTGGTTGAGAGGAGGTGAGAGCTGGTGCAGATGTGTGGAGCATTGAAACTAAATGCTGCTTGACTGTGTGGACACAAAGCAGAGCTGTCCCTGAAGACCTGAGAGGTCTGGAAGGTTCATAGTGTAAAAGAAGGTCAGAAACTGTTGAGTGATTTATAAACCATCTATTTTTAAACACTTATCTGAGTGTTGTGAAGACATCAGGCTGAGCAAAGCACCTCAGACGTCCTTCTGACCAGCTCCTCCTGGAGGACCCCGAGGTGTTCCCAGACCAGATGAGATCTATAATCCCTCCAGTGTGTTCTGGGTCTGCCCCGGGGCCTCCTACCAGCTGGACCAGGAGGATCCTGATCAGATGTTGAACCACCTCAACATGAAGGAGCAGCGGCTCTACTCCGAGCTCCCTCCAGATGTCTGACTCCTACAGAGGAAACTCATTTCAGACGCTTGTATCTGTGACCTCAGATCAGACAGATGAGGAGGAGGATAGCTCCGCCCCTTCATGCAGCTGTGGGGCCAAATGAAGGACAGGGAGGAAGTGATGACAGTCAGATAGGTGGCCTTTTTAGTCTGATTTGTGTGACGACACGCTCATTGCTTTGCTTTGTAGCGTCCTTTAGTGCCTGACTTGAGTGACACTGGAATGTTTCAGGCACTTTCTTAGACAGATCCTGCAACTTTCTTGATGATTAGACGATTACAGACTTGCTGTGCTGAGCCACGCCCCCTCTAATGCTCATTGGTCAATATTTTTAGAATACAAGATTGATCCACAAGCATTTGATTGATAACTTAGATCTCGTATTGATCCACAGAAAATGTGCTACAGTTGGGTCCCACGGTTCAGGAGGATGAGTCAAAAACTCTCCGACCTTCATGGATGTCTGTACCAACTTTTGTGTGAAGTGATCTTTCAGCGTAGGAGTCATGACTTTGTAAAGTTAACCTTTTACATATAGCGCCCCCATCAGGCTGATTGGGGTAACATTTGTTGAGCAGCATTTGGACACATTTTATGAGGATTTGCACAAATGTTCAGGAAGAAAAATAATATTCAGCACAAAAACAAAAGTTTCAGTCTTTGTCTCAAGCGTTCGGGTCCGTCTGTAAAATATAGTGACAAAAACTGTTCCTCAGTGTGACGTAATAAACTTCCTGTGTGATTCTGACTTTTCTTCAGCTGTCAGCCTGGACACCGAAACAACGCTGTCCGTGACCACCTGTGTGTTTGTGTTTGCAGGTTTCTGGGCCTGCAGGTGGTCTTTGTGTGCGGGGGGCTGCTCTGCTTCCTGCTGACGGTCGTGGTCCTGCGTAGGAGGGCCGGACGCCAGGAGCCTCAGCAGGAAAGTAAACAAGGCTACGAGATGGTGAACGACCAGAAAACACCTGAGAGCACTTTGTGTAAAGAAAAAGAACTGATGAGCATCAAGACCTGAAAAAACACAACGAGAGGACGCAGGGAGAGAAAGACGCAGAGACGCTGGACGAGGACAAAGTTTTCTAAAGTGGTCGTAAAGGAACAGGAAGCTGCTGCGCTGACAAAGCTGCGACCAGTCAGTCTGCATAACGAGGCTGAGGCACTTTCTCAAATTGGATTTTTTTAGCTCAGTCACCAGAAGAAAATGTTGGCATTGTATGTTTCTGCAAACCACAGATCTATTATATTATATATTAACACTTAGGAGAAGCGGCTGCTAAGCTGCAGACCACAGTGAGAGACAACAGCATCCCAAACAGTGTTTTCAGTGACCCTTTGCTGTTTACGTGCCTCGATGGAGCCACGAAAAGTGGTTGTGTTTTTACCAAGACATTGCTGCATTCCAGCCAGAATAGTGCCATGAAAAGCAGTTGTTTTTTATCGAGATGTCACTGTGTTTCCAGCGGGGATAGTGCCAAAGAAAGCATTTCTTCTGCCGTGACATCACTGCCTTTCCAGTGAAATGGAGGCACAAAAATTAGTTATTTTCTACTTAGACGTCGCTGCATTTCTAGCTGCGATAGTGCCATGAAAAGCAGTTGCTCTACAGAGACATCACTGCTCAAAAGCTGGTTCGTTTTTACTAAGACATCGCTGTGTTTCCAGCAGCATAGTGCCATGAAAAGCTTTTTTTTACTGCGACATTGCTGCATTTCCTTCCTGGGATAGAGCCACAATAATAATTTCTTTTTCTACCATCACATCACTGTGTTTCCAGCGGGGACAGAGGCTCAAAAGATGGTTAGTTTCTACCGAGACATTGCTGCATTTCCTGCTGGGAGAGTGCCACAAAAAGGGGCTTTTTTCACCATGACATCACTGTGTTTCCAGCGGGATCAGTGCCATGAGAAAGGTTTTTTTTTAACAGAAACATTTTTCACTTTTTTCTGCAGGGATGGTGACACTTAACGCAGTTATGTTTTCCTGAGACATCACTGTATTTCCAGCAGAGATTGAAAACGGTATTATAAGCCAAAACATAATCTTTTTTCGAGCCATCACTAAGCTGCTTTTGTGCCTAACCCTAACCACACAGTGTTGGTTAAGTTTCAGTGTGTCCACTACATAACAAAAAGTAACGTATCCATGGTTTGCAGAAACAAACAATGGCAACATTTCCTCTGGTGACTGGTTTGTCTTTACGCTCGGCTCACACTCCGGTTGAACCACTGGTGTGTTTGTACATAAGCTGATTCATATATTGTGACATATGAACTATACACTGTTTTTTATACGATGTTCAAACAATCACCTCAACTTATACAATGGGGCTGGTGTTTAATAAGCTGCAGTTCCTCTAATGGCCTCTAGGTGCTGCTCAAAGCAAACTGTGACTGTGTTGAAGTGAATGGGAAAACTCAACAGCAATGAAATATCTCTGCAGCTGTTGGATGGATTGTGATGAAAGTTTTTTCAGACTTTCATGTTTCCAAGCGGATGAATCCTACTGACTCTGGTGACTTTGACTCTTTCTTTAGCGCCATCATCTGGCCAAAACTTAAAATTGTCCAGAACTACCAGTACACACTATCCAGTAAAAATATCTCAGCGTCTGCTCGGTGGATTGGAGCAATATTTGGTGAAAACAGAAGGATGACTCCCACTGACTTTGGTGATCCCTTGACTTTTTCCTAGCGCCACCAGGAGGTAGAATTTTCCAGACAGGATGAATTGTAATGACTTAACTGATCCCAACGATGTCAGGGACGTCCAAGTCCAGCACTGTGGTTTATGACCACATTACTACAGAATTAATGACATTCACTTCAGCCTCATTCTGTATTTACTGCTAATTAGCTAATATTAGCACTCTAAGACAGCAATGGTGAACATGGTAGTAAACACCCAAATATTAACGTTGGGTTAGCATTTAGCTCAAAGCTAATGTGGCAACCTGGTCTCACTCTGAAAAACCGCCACTTGGTCAGTGACTTCTGGCATCAGACAGGAAACACAGCAGGACAAGAACGAAAATTAAGGTGGCGGAAGTCTGAGTGGGGCGGGTGTGAGGAGTGGATGGGTGCAACAATCACCGACTTTCACCCAGGAGGCCGGTGTTCACTTCCTGTAAGACTGTAAAGCCAAACCCTGTTCTTTTTCCTAAACCTAACCACGTGTGTGTTGTTGAAGGAAAAAAAAAACATCAGTTCATGGTGTTGTAGCGACGTAGTTCTTATATTTTGAAAGAGACTGTATGCAAACTGTACATTTCCTGTGAAAACAGAAGTGTATTTTGAAAACAGTCAATGCATGTAACAGGCTGAAGTTGACACGGCGTCCCAGAACGTCAACAGCCAACACACCCAGGGTACCTTGGACGCCATATGTGGACGTGGAGAGTCCATGACCAAACGTGGACATGTGACGAGGTCACAGTGAGGATGAGTTGAATGTGGATGAAAGCTAAAAATGGAACAATACCCACGTCAATGACTTGCAGGTGTCACACCATAATGATGGTTGTTTGACTGGGGTCGGTTGTGTGTGGATTAAAATAGCGTGCACTGACAAGGTGACACAACACCCATTATATCTAGGTTAAATCACACTGAGCCACAGACAGTGCAGTCAGGTTCTTGTCTAATTTTTGTCGTTTTGTATTAAAACAGGGCTTTTACTATGAAAATCAAAACCATATTTTTTTTTTAACCAAAGAAAATTCATAACAAGATATATTGTAAAAGATTCTTTTTTTATCAAATGCAGTTTGATGTGTTCTTTTTGTATTTTTTTCTGATGGACTTTTTAACAAAAATTACAGAAATCCATCTTCAGACAAAATGAGTTTCACCTTCGCTGAACTTCGATCACCTCAGACGCTCACATCAACCACAACAGTCTGAACCTCTTCAATCATATCGTTCTGTTTTTACTTCAATTAAAGCACATTTTCTTAGAATTAATTTCTTTAAATGATTTTGTGCCTTGTTTTGTAAATGTTTTTAAAATACATTATAAAATGTGATGAGGTTATTTTTCTAAAGAGCCACTGAAGAGGAACGACTCAGCTGTGAGGATCTGAAAGACTTCTGTTGTTTCAAAAAAAAAAAAATTAAAAAAGAAATTAAAAACTGTATCTTTTATTATTTGGGGTCTCTGAGTGTTGCTTATAAAAAATCTAATTCTTATTATAAAGTGTGAACTGTGTGTGTGTGTGTGTGTGTGTGTGTGTGTGTGTGTGTGTGTGTGTGTGTGTGTGTGACAGACAGAGAGAAGAGTTTCTTTAAAATGTGGACGTGGACAAAGTTTTATTGATCAAGTTCACAAACTGGTCTGATAAAATGATAAAATGATATTTTTCTGTGAGCTTTATTCGCTGGAATTTAATTTTCTGATTTTCAGTTTATTCTCAAATGAAAGCAGAAGCTCAGGTATTTGTGATCTGTGACACGTTTGATTTTGGCGTCATTCAGTGAACAGATACTGTTGGCATCATCATCATCATCATCATCAAACTTCCTCAGCCTTTTGAAAAGTATTCATTTAGACCCATTAAAACCAGTCTGAGAATTGTCTGCACACTGAGGATCCAACACAACCTCTTCCACAAATGGTGCTTCAGTATAAATGATGGTATCGTCTGCAAAGAAAATTGTGCTTTGCAGTTTTCTTCTGAGGCAAAGATATAATTTATACACCAAGTGAGGTTATTGTTTATGAATCAAAGTAGGACTGGGCAATAAATTGATTTTGTACAATATATCCATGTATTTTCAAGCAGGATATGAATCGTGAAAAGACTGTTTCTTTAGATATAGGGTCAAGTTGGCCACATAACTATACAAGTGTTCATGTCTCCTGTCACACAGCTCCGCCCCCTCACTCACTCACTCATTCACTCACTCACAGTTTCTCCATCAACACTCCTCTGTTTAATCTGTCTGTTCATGAGTCTGCAGTGAGACATCGGTCTATATGCTGCACAAGCTAAGCTACATAAGGTACGGGGGCGAGGAAATAAAACCTGAACAGCCAATCAGAGCGATCTCTCTCACCAACAAGATTCAACATGCTCAATCGGCCGAAAAGCTGCCAACACCAAAGTGCAGACGGTGCAGGACACACTGCAAAAACTAGGCCAACCGTCGGCTTGGTGTGTCAGGGCCTTTAAAAAGTCGTTGAGATGTGAGTCGTTGACCCACCCGGCCATCTCATGCGTCGACACCCCCTGATGACAAAGTCAGCTCATGTAGTACGTCACTGTAGAAACATTGATATGATATGAAAAGTAGAAATGTAACGTAATCTGGGTTTGTAGAAACGTCAAATGCAAACACTTTCTGCTGAATGTGCAGCTGTGCCACATGAATTTCAGCTGTTATAAATAAATTATTGTGATTGGTTGATTGGTTTTACATTTAAGCATCCATTTAAATCAGGTGCTTCCAGATTCTGAGCTCTGCTAACTGTTTGTTTTCAGGACGTTGTTCATGTCAGTGAATGTTGCTGAGGATAAACTGGTGAACTGAACCTGCAAAACCTCACAGGCAAAGATAAAACAAGTGGGTAAAAGAGTGACACACAGATATCAGGAACATTTCTGTGCAGCGTTCTCTCATAAAGTCGTCTTGTTCTTCGATTCTGCAGCTGTGATGTGAACCAGCAGTACGGTGACTCACTGGTCGATCGGTTTTCCAGGTGAAACAAATATGTAAACACTCTGTGAGTGCAGGATGATCTCCTGACTTCATTCACAGTGTTTTTAAAAACATTCCTGATGTTCAGACGAGTCCATGCAGCAGCTTCAGATTGACGTCTGTTGAAACATGAGGCAACAGTTCGTTCTCTGCTGCAGGTTCAAACATGTCGACGGACCCAGTCGTCTGTCAGATCAACATCTACAGCTGCAACACACACACCTTTACTTCAATCAGGATAGACAGGTTTTTATGGTAAAAGAATATTTATTAACGTGTGAATGAATGAATAAGAATGTGGAAAGTCTTTGGCGATTACACCCTGTAGAGATGGTTTGATTTAAGGAGAGTGATGAATCCAGAGTCGAACAGGACATTGAGTCTACTTAGAGAAAAGATGAACTGATTAAAACATGAGATTAAACATTAGAATAAAATAAAGGCGATAGAAATAAAAAAAGATTTCCAGTAGAGAATAAAATAGATTTAAATGAAATTTTTCAGTTCAATGTGTTATTGTGATTTGATATTTCCGACACATCTTCCTGCAGACACTCGTCATCAGCAGCTGTGTCTCAGTTCAGGGCCGCAGCCTTCGAGCGCTGCATTTGAAGATCGATTGCGTCACATCGGCGCATCGAAGGCTTCTTCAAATGTAGCCGAGAAATGCAGCCGTCTTTCCCAGAATCTGGAGGATGTAACGGATCAATCCTTCGTGGCCCAGCCTATCCCATGATGCATTGCCGATGACTATTGTATATAAAGTTAACTGATAGTTTTTAACTAGCTAACGGTTAACTGTTTTAAACATTACGTTAAGTTCTTCAAAAATCTAACTTTAATAAGTTTACCTGAAAACGCTCCATCAGCCTGAAATATATCAGTGTCTCTGGTGGTTAAACGTACATACATATATAAATTATAACAATCTTTGGATCCATGATTTACGGCTAACTACTAGCTTATTCCCTCTTTCGTCAAGCGCAGCTGGTTGCTAGGTAACAGGAACACCAATGGGTCGGGGCAAGAACAACTGATGATGCAAGCAGGAAATTCTCTGCAGACCTGACCGTCCCATTATGGAGACCGTTCGGTTTGGCTGATGCGGGCTTCAAAGGCTGCAGCGCCTGAACTGAGACACAGCTAACGTTATAAATAAGAGAGAAGTGTTCCTCAGACAGGAAACAGTGTTTGAGTGTGTTTCATCATACACAGGGTCAGTCTGCTGAACAGTGAGAAAGAGGAGGAAGTGAGTGTTGATCTTCGGCTGTTTTGGTGTCTTTGTGTATTTTTGTCACACACATGATGAGTGTGTGGATGACTTCTGGTGATGACCTGTTTTACTGAAACTGAAGCTGCAGTTTCTCCGTGTGACTGTCAGCTGGACTGTGGAACAACACGGACTGAACACCAAGAACTGACGAGTTAAAGAGCGAGAAATTAAACATGCCGCTGCCGCCGAATGTCAGTGAAGTAAAGTGTACGAGTAAACTTCACCAACAGCTGCTGACTGATCCTCTCATTTATTTAATGCATGTTTAGAGAGTTTAATTCAGACGCTCTGAGAGGCTGAGACCAAAAGTTTATCTCCTTCATACATGATATTGTCCCCTACGTACGAGATATTTTCTCTTACATACAAGGTATTGTCTCCTGTGTTCAAGAGCTTATCTCCTACCTCCGAGATATTACCTCCTTCATAGACGATATTACCTCCTTCATAGACGATATTATTTCCTTTGTTGAAGATATTATCTCCTTCATACAAGGTATTATGTCCTGTGTTTAAGAGCTTATCTCTTGCCTACCAGATCTTATCTTGTCCGTTAAAGATATTATCATCTACTTACAAAATATTTTCTTTGTCGATGATATTACCTTTTACGTTGTTCCTGTTCTTGGAGTCAGACAGTCGTGCAGAATGAACTGGTCCCCCTGCTCTCAGTCTTCCAGGGTTTTTTCATCCCTCTATTTTTGATTTTTTCATTCCACTGATGTTTTATTTCATTACTGTTGTCGGTTTTTATCTGGTGTTTAAAGCTCTTTGTTAAGAAAGAATAAATAAAGTTTATCTGATACGTAGAAACAGAGAGCAGGTACCGTACTGTTTATTATCTTAAAATAATCTGTACATTTTACTCACTGACTCGACACTCTGCAAAAACACGTCCTTAAAGTTCTTCTCCATCCCACGCGTCAGCTGCTCTGTGATTCAAAGACAAAAACACTGTTGTATGTTTGTATATTTATTGTGAAGGAGCAGCTGGGGTTGGACTGAGACATCTTCATCGTGTGACTGCACAATCTGCTCTTTCTTTTTTATTGTATTCAAACAAATAGTCATTTAATTTCTCCTGCCTCGAAGTAGTAACACCGTCTAACAGAAAGAATTTTTTTACAAAGCAAAGAAAACAGAAGAATGTCAGTTGCTCGTTTCAATTTGATTAAAAAATAATATTTTTCCTGATCATATAACAGTGTATAAAGTGCCAGGACAACAGCAAGCGTTTCTGTTTGAGGACACATGGTTGAAAAATCAAACTTGATGCCATCTTTTGATCATCGTTCAAAAAGTTGCCACATGAGGACAGAAACAAAACACATGCAACTTATCTTATATTAAAAACGTCTCTGCTCTGCGTTCTCAGAGCCTGTTTGTACTGTCTGAACCGAGGGAACGTACGGAGTCTGGCAAACAAGCGCTTCTGTCTGCAGCTCCTGATCTGTGGGACCTCCTGCAGGAGGACTTTGAGGTCCCGTTTATACAACAACGACAACGGTAAAATTTAGTTACACAACGTTTTGAAAACGGGTTCCACAATGCAACTTTTTGGAACGGCAGCATCTCTGTTGTCATGTAAACTTGCAATATGCAGTCCCTCTGAAAACGGAGAATTTTCGCACATGCTCATTACGGTCCAGTCACTAGGCATGCGCGAGAAAGTCGACCATCACAACAGCATGACTACGCAGTCCTCCCTAGACAGATGCTCGAGTGTGGGTGAGAGGAGCGGAGAGGACCTGGAGGTCAGGCCGGGCGGGCCGACACTGTGTATCCCAGAACGGGTGTTTAGGTGCGGGTGAGAGGACTGTCAGTGCTAATGTATAGTTTCCTGGGCTTCATCAATCAAATTACACGTTACTGCCCAACACTGATGATGACTAATAAGAAAGTAGTATTTGGGTATAGCAAAAAAATGAAAATAAATTTCAGGTTGCAGCCTCCGCTCAGAAAATTAAACGATCCTGAAACTGCAGCTTTACCGCACTCGATTTTGCAGCTCCGTGTGAACAGAGATCGTTTCAATGACGTCGTCATATAAACGCGGATACAAAAAGTTTTCTAAAACGCAAAGGACAGACTTTGCAGTTTTTAGAAAAACCGGTGTCGTCTAAACAGGGCCTGAGTTGCTCTCATTGGTTCCTCTCAAATGTTTCAAAGCTCAGCTGCAGGAGTGGTTTTACACAGTCATCTACATGTCACTGTCACAGTGTGTCTTAGCCGCTATATTTTCATACTTTTTGACTTTTTTTTTGTAGTGACCTTATGTTGTGTTTCATATTGCTTGTTTTAGAGCTTTACATTTTTAATCTGTATTTCTGTTCTGTGTTGTCTGTCACTGATGCTGCTGCCTGTCTCGGCCAGGACTCTCTTGAAAAAGAGATTTTTAATCTCAAGATGTTTTTCTGGTTAATTCAATGTTAAATAAAATAATCTTCATTTTCAGATTAACAGGAACCACAGTTTCCATCCTGTCGTTTTTTGTGGTTGGCAGATTTTTTAATTTAAAATATTGTGACTTGAGATCAAGAACAGCTTTATAAATGGCATCACACACCTGTCTCCATGGCAACGGGACATTGAATATCCCCTCCCAGTTCAACTGAAATTTTTATGGCTTGTTGTTTAAATATTTAAAAAAAACACATAAAAGCATTGATCTTTTTTCTTTGAAGCCAAAGACAGATTCTCAGCGACAGTTTCCTTCTGTCGTCTGAAGAGCGGAGAGGCTTTTACTGAGTGTTTGTCTCCCTCTGCTGACGAACACTCATAAAACTCAGCAACATTTAAAACATGTTTTTTAAGGTATCTAATGAGTGTGACTCACTGTGCCTGACGCTCCTCAGAGCTGTGCTTCAGTACAAACTTAAGATACTTGGACTTTGAGTATTTTCTGGTCATGTTGCTGTTTACTTTGACTCCAGTGAGGAAAGCACAGCACTTTTCACTGCACCACATTTACTGTATAACTTTAGTCTGGTTACGTTTCACAGCATCATGTGTGACATTATTCTTCAACATCACGTTCACTTGTCAGTGTAGTGCAGCATCATTTTCAGTCTCTTTGTGACGTCATATTTAGTATAACATTAATTATCAGGTGCAGTCTGATTTTCCCACCATTTTAGTTCATCATTAGTGACTGATCTCACTCCTGTTGTTGCTCTGTGAGGCACTGCCTTTTGCACCATCTGGCTCAAGAAATTCATTCGGGATAAATAAAGTTCTGTTGAACTCAGTTGGATTGATTCAAATTAAGATTTTTTTTACAAACAAAAATTAAGAGGAGTTGATACAATAAAGTGAACACCCTGAAAAGTACCCAACACTTCACAGAGTGAGTGCTGAAACACTTTCTGTACTTTTACTTTACTGCAGGATCTGAATACTTCCTCCACTGCAGAGTAAAGTCATGACAGAGGACACAGATGAGATAAACGTTCATGTTTCTGTTGGATTAAAAAATTTCCAGAGTCAGTTTCCTCGCTGAGATTCCAGCTAGTATTCTTCTTTGTCTCCGTTTTTCCTCTCAGCTCACTTTCTTCTGGGCTGCGACTCAGAAACCTCAGGAATCTCTGACTGTGTGGAAAATCAAGACCATGTGTGAACTGAACACACACACACACACACACACACACACACACACAGACACACACACACACACACACACACACACACACACACACACACACACACACTGTTCTTGGACATACATGAAAACCACAGCCCTGTAGATTCTCAGTCTTGTTTACTGATCATTTCCTGATGTTAAGTCTTATTCTGCTCGTTCTTTGAATGTTTTACAAAGTTTTGTCTTCAGGACTCATTTGTGACATTTGTCTCGTTCTGTGTGGAACAATAATGTGTTCATACTCTGTGAAAGAACTGTGGAAAATAATTTTGGCTTTAGCATCGACTTGCAAAGCAAACATCGTTCCAGAAACCTCCTCCTGCAGAGGGATGTGGGTCAGAGGGGTCATGTGATCACTTTCACATGTGGAGAAACAATCAGAGGCTGAAGAGACGAGGCGACTCTGTGTCTGCATTAAAACCTTCAGTGTGTGAGACCACAGAGCACGACCCCGAAGATCCTCAACAGCAGCTCATTACAGTTCGTATTTATCTTTATTGTTGGGCGGCAACCTCGTGTGGCCATGGTGATTATGAGGGGAGAAAAGGAGGAAGTCAAGAGCAACACAGGCCTAGTCCACTCAGACCCGTGCTCTTCTGAAACCAAAGTTTTTCGGGCTGCGGTTTCCGAAAAAAATTCATCCACATGAGTGGTGTGATAAAAAAATATCATATCCACACAAAACTGCAAAACCTGCTACCAAGTGACCACAGGCCACATCACAGGCCACATCACAGGCCACAGGCCACATCCTCACTGTGACCTCGTCACATGTCCACGTTTGGTCATGGACTCTCCACGTCCACATATGGCGTCCAAGGTACCCTGGGTGTGTTGGTTGTTGACGTTCTGGGACGCCGTGTCAACTTCAGCCTGTTACATGCATTGTCTGTTGTCAAAATACACTTCTGTTTTCACAGGAAATGCACAGTTTGATACAGTCTCTTTCAAAATAAAAGCAGTATGATGGTACAACACCACCAACTGATAGTTTTTTAATTTCCTTTAGTGAAAAAGAACAGGATTTGGCTTTATAATCTAAAGGGATGCAAACGGAGCTCTCTCTGGTGAAGGTCAGTGGTTGTTGGACCCGCCCACTCCTCTCGGACTTTCACCGCTTTATTTTCACTTCATGCTGACATTAAAGGACAGTTTTTTTCGTCTGTGTCTGACGTCGCAAGTCACTGCCAAGTGCCAGATTTTGAGGGTTTTGGAGTGAGATTGTGTTGTCAGGAGAAAAACAACAATAAAGTCAGCTGAGGGAAGTCAAACAAACACAGGACTGTAAAACCAACAGTCAACATACTTCACTGTCACCAAACAAACAAACAAACTTATTTTAAGCCAAACATGCAAGAAACGATGTACGAACAAGTTTTCTCTCATTTTTGTTCGTATTCACGATTGTTCCTATTTTCTTAGTGCCCAATGAATTCTGGGATTCTCCAATGCTTCCTAAATGTTCCTTTTCTATTAGGTGAGAGAAAATTTTACAAGTGGTTTAAAGCGCTCAAGCGACCAAAATCAGTGTTCATCTTGACAGCTTTTTAAATTTATTCTCTCTCTCGCCCCTCCCTTAACGCAGAACACGCGTTGTGCGTAGGGCCTCATCTTCCATGGGGGGCCACATTTTGCACGAGGGGATGCATTTGCGCATATGCACAATGGATGCGCATATGCGCTACCGTGAGGCGCACGTAGAATCAGCTCGAGGAAGGAGAGAAGAGACCTATAATCTGACCGTGCATGCGTCGCTGCAACGATTGACAGCACTCAACATCTGACCAATCAGAGCGGTGCACTTGCAGAGCTGCAGCAGGTGAAGAGTTGTCGATATGTCGTCCAAAGACATCACGAGTCAGGAGCGAGCAAGAGGAAAAAAGAGGAAATGTTGTTGAAATAAAACTCTGTGGCACAAACACTTAAGCTGCTACTCATTAGACAGGAATCTGTCTTCAGTCTCTGTCTAGACTGGAGAAATTCTTTTTCAATCGGCCCTGATTAACATTTATTGAATGTCTTGTTAACGCCCTGTGCATTCACCTCTGATGAAGAGGAGTGGTAAAATGACCAGTTGGTGGTCGTATAAATTGATAGGCTATAAACTTTAGCCAATATATAATATATTGGCTAAAGTTTATAGCCTATCAATTTATGTTGTTAATATAAGTTTTCGACTATTTTTATGGAGGTAAATGTCGCCATCTGTCGGTGAATATAATTCATAAGTCAGTGTTTGAGGAGACAGAGAAATATTGATTGAAATGAGTGAAGTGAACTGATGCACTTGTTGACAGAGGGAACTAAACTTGAATGTTAAGTTTGAAATATCAGTCTGTTTGATCCTGAATAAGTATGTTTTCTTTGGGCTGTAGTCTGTACATAATAATAATAACAACAACAACAACAACAACAACAATAATGATAATAATAATAATAATAATGTAATAATAGATAGCAATAGTAGTAGTTTTTGCTCCAAATAAAATTTCGCTTAGGGCCCCAATTTGGTCAGGGGCAGCCCTGCCCCCAGCACACACTGGATGCGTCGTGCTGCAGCTCATCAACAGACGACCACACAGAGTTATTGTGTGTTCTTCCTCCACCTCTGCGTTAGTTTAAAATCATGTTTACACAGCCACTAATTAAAGTTGACTTCTCTCCAGAGCTGTGACTCACCTGGAAGTGTCTTTCTGGCCACTGTCTTTATAATGACGGGACTGAGGGTCGTTTAGCTCGGGATGTTTCTTGACCTCAACAATAAGTCTCTCCTCATCCGTTCTTTGTCACACACGAGACACAGCAACAGCTACAGAGCTCTCTTTATACGTCAGTGGTGAGGAGAGGAGTCGAGCTGCTACAGGAGCTGGTCTGTACAAGCAGAGCGCAAGTGGAGGGAAAAATGGATTTAATTCAGGGGGCGGTGAGGGTGGAAACAGGAAAGTGCTGCAGGGTGACGCATCCAGCAGCTCCAACAGCATCTTGCCCCCGCTGCTGTGGGTTTGTCCATTGAAAATAATAAAAGACTATGTTTTGATGGACAGCATTTGGCGCCGGTGTGTTATGACCTTTACATATGCAGGTATGAAACCGTACATGAAGACACAACACCATCTTTGATGGCGCAGTGGTTAATTATTTTAAAAAAAAATAATAATAATTCATTTCCTGAACAGTATTCGTTTGGGACATATGAGGTTTCAGCCCAACAGTGATTATGTTACACAATGTTTGGGGATTGTGCAAAAATTTTGGCACCTAACGCAACTCGTGTCCCACAGAATCTCTGACATGAAGGTTTCTCCAAGAGAAACTGGGACAGAACTGAAATCTTTAAAGTTTGTTCAGAGGAAGTTAAAATGAAACGTTCATCCTCTGGAGAGCAGGAACACACATGACAACATGTTTTGTTTCATTGTCGTTTATTACTTGTACCACAAATGACAATATTTGATTCCTTAGGAAAAAAAACAATCCTTTGGTGAGCTCAGAGTGTGTTTGAGTATCAAGGAAATGTGATCACATGTTTTAGCCTGAAAGTAAAATCCAATCCAATATCCTCAAAAATATCTGCCACCAGAAGCAAGAAGCAAACACCTGGAATCCCTCCTAGGACCTGCTAAGAGTGTGTGTGTGTGTGTGTGTGTGTGTGTGTGTGTGTGTGTGTGTGTGTGTGTGTGTGTGTGTGTGTGTGTGTGTGTGTGTGTTATATCGTCAGGTCTTTGGGGTTGACCACTCTGCCGATGAACAGCAGTGCCCCCGACGCTTCGTCTCGGATCAGGTACATGAAGGGTCGGTCCACTCGGTAGGTCAGATGAGCCGTTGAGGCGGTGCTTGCGTACTGGTTCCCCTCGGGCGCCGTCTCCATGACAACCTTATGATTGACGCTGCTGAGCTTGGCAGGCTGGGTCGAGATTTTCTCCAGGTCCGTGTCAGCTAGCCATTCAGAGAGACCTGCAGGAAAGGGAGGAGAAGATGAAGAGGAGAAAGAGGAATAAAAATGGAGGAAAAAGAGGACGAGGTTGTGTCGAGGAAAAAAGAAGAATAAAACGCAGTATATGTGTAATATTTTGACAGTTCCTTTTATTTTGAAGGTCAGTGACACCAGTGTAACCTTTGACCCCGTGGTCACACTGGTCACCAACATGGAGGACTCCAGACGTGAAACTCTGCAGCCCGAGGATGAGGAGGCAGCCTACATGGAGTTTGATCCTTTGGAGGTTTGATGGTGGTGGAAGGAGCATGCATGCAACATGTTTCCTAACCTGGCAGTGATTGAATGTTTCCACCATCCAGTCAAAGAGACGTCCAATTCAAGAACGTCCTAAAACACAGTTTGTGTGTGGACAAAAGACACAAAACTACGTTTCAAAAACACCGCGCACACGTGGACTCACCAACATCGCTGAGCAGCGGCAGCAGGTCTGTGGAGTAGCTGAGTCTCAGGGAGGGCAGAGTGAGGGACACTTGGGCAGGATGGAGCGTCAAGGAGAGGTCCTGGACGAACTCAGCGGTCAGACTCTCCTCCAGCAGCGTCATGTTGGTCGTCACCTCATTGGGGAGGAAGACAAACATGCTGATGTCGTCCTGCATCTGGATCTGAGCGATCTGGAGGGAGAAGAAACATTCAGAGGAGATGTCAGACAGTCGAGACAGACAAGATTTTAAACTAGTGTCAGTCCAGAGTAGAAAACACTCACCGTGCAGCTCAAATCTGAGTCAACGCCCATCTTAATGGGGTAGTTATCCTGTTGCATCATGGGAACGCGGACCGGTGCCCTACCCTCCACTTGGAAGTTCTCCATGACTCCAGTCTGACCAAAGCGAGTCACCCACTTCCCTGATTACACACAGAAAACTGAGTTCTGGATGCTGAACAGTTGAAGCAGCTCGCCGGCTTTCCTTTCAGATCCACAGCAGAGTTTGCACATACCTTTAAAGTAGGCGGCACTCACGGTGTTCACACCAGAGTTTCGGGGGAGGGACTTGGTGAGGAGACGCTGTACCTTCCCGCCCGTCTCCTGGGACACCCAGTCGTTGATGTCTTTCTGATCTTTGGTTCCCCCCTGCAGAGCTTTGGGACGAACTCCATACTGCTGCTCCACAAGGTCGAAGAACTCCAGCTTCAGCCGAAGTCCTGAAAACAGAGAGTTCAGACAGATTAACATTTTGGTAAAGAAGAGATGTCGGTTCAAAAGCTGACGGAAAATACAGGGTTTATAAAGATTCTAGTGGCTAAAGACTGGTAAACAGGTCCATTGGTAACAGGTGATTAGTATTGTTATTGGATATGAAAGGAGGCATCCTCTAAAGGCTCAGTTGTTCACAAGCAAGGACGGTGTGAGGTTCACTACTTAATGAAAAACTGCACAAACAGTCCAACAGTTTAAAACAATGTTTTTAACACACAACTACAAGGAATTTTTGGATTTCACCATCCGTAATCCATATTATCAAAAGATTCAGAGAATCTGCAGAAATCTCTGCATGTAAGGGTCAAGGCTGAATGTCTGTGACCTTTGACCCCTCAGACTGCTCTGCATTAAAACCAACATGACTGTATAAAGGATATTACTACATGGGCTCAGGAACCACTGTCAGGACACACAGTTCTTTGATACGACTCTATGATGCAAAGTGAAAGCTATGAGTGTTAATACAGGTGTGCCACAGGGTTCTATTCTGGGACCACTTCTGTTCACATTTTTATTAATGATTTGAGTGTTAAATTTAAAAACAATGCAATTCATCTGTATCCAGACGATGTCATTTTATATGCAACAGCGCCCTCTGTTGCCCAGGCACTTAATAACTTGCATCTTGATCTAAATTACTGTTAGACTCAGATAAAACCAAATGCATGCTGTTTTGTGGACAGCTGAGGTGAATATTACTCGCCTTAATTGGACACTAAGTGAAAGAGCATCCTCTTATAAATACTTAAGGTTCTGGCTCAATGTCAAGTTGCATTTTAAAGCAGTGGATCCCATTTTTACCCCCCGACAACTGAACTTTTCCATTTGCATCAAAACTTTATGATTCTTCATAAACTGTAGATAACGCTGTACATATAAAAAAGTTTTTGTTGTAGCTGGAACATAATTCCATATGGATCCCTGATCCAGTCAGCCACAATCCACAACATGAACTCACGTCGTGACAGGTAGATGCGTGCAGCAGTACTCAGGCCTTTCCCGGTCGTCCTGACTGAAGCCAGCATGTCTTTCAGGGTGCTGTGGAGCTGAGGGTCCTGCAGGGTGTGATACCTCAGAGCCCGGAACAGCTGCCTCTGAGCTTGCTCAGATGCTCCTGCAGGGACAGAAAGATTCAGATTTCAACAGAATGGTGGTGCATTTGCTTCATGGCTCAGGCAGACTGATGAACAGCGTGGAATATGTTAGTATTACTGTTAAATGTTAATATCAAAACTTTTTCAAGGTCACAACATAGAAAACCACCAACATGCTGACACCCGACTTCAAAACGGAAATTCAAATATCATTGCCTAAAGATGCTGGCGGCAGCTGGGCAGACTGTTTTTAGAACAAATTGTGTAATGACAAAAGCCTAAACAAAACAAAACTGAAGTGACTCTCTAAAGACCCTCTACGGGCCCGTACACACACAGCCATCAAAGCCAGAACACTAGTTTGTATTTGGTTAATTGTGTATTTGTGTAATCACCCAGCGAGAGCTGCGTCAGGACCGCGGACACACTGATGGGGGCCAGGAACACGTTGGTGGCAGCCTCGCGGCTCGCCAGGGCGCGGAACAGGTTATAGCCGAAGTCTGAGGTGGCGGCGCCCATCTTAGTAGTCGCGGTGGTGAAGAGCTCCACATGTTCCTCCTGTCCGTCCGTCTCCTCGCCTCCCGTCTCCGACTGGGACACACCAATAAAGACATGTTATCATAGCAACAGAAGATGCTTCATGGTGCCAGAGGGATTCATGTATTTATGTTGTAGAGACTAGTTGATGATTAGAAACAAATAAAAGAACACCAGAGAGATGATACCTGAGCCTGGCAGCAGCTCAGGACGACTCCAAACATCAGCAGGAAGGTTGCTCGCTTCATCCTGGAAACAAACACAAACAGAATCCAGTTTATTAATCAGGAATTTGATTTGGTAAGAAACATGAAGATAGAAAAAAATACTATCTAAATACACATTCATGAAGACATGCAAATGTCTGCTCCTCCTCTTGTTCAGGAGATTGTGTCCAATCACAGGTCATTTCAGACAGAGGACGTACCTGCCATTCATTCAGCTCAACCAGTAAATTTCCACTCACTCCTCTGCCACACCTTCCTGCCAGCCTGTCACCTGTCCTCTCATCTCCTGCTTCTGCCGGTCTACCAGACCCACCTGATCAAGCCAGCTCCACTCACCTGTGCCTCATTACTCCCCACCACTATAAAGACTCCAGCTTCACAGACTCTTGATGCCAGATTGTTCTTTGTCATTCCCTTTCAAAATAAAAGTACTAAATCAGTACACCATCGATTGACGTTTTTTTTTTTTTTCCTTCAACAACACACACACGTGGTTGGGTTTCGGAAAGAAAGAACAGAGTTTGGCTTACAGGAAGTGAACACCTGCCTCCTGGGTGAAAGTCGATGTTTGTTGGACGCATCCACCGCCCCTCCCCACTCAGTCTTTCGCCGCTTCAACTATATCGCTGAGCAGCCACATATCAAACCGTCATTAAAGGAAGGGTTTATCGTCAGTGTGTGATGCTGCAAGTCACTGCCCAAGTGCCAGATTTTGACGACTTCAGAGTGAGATCTGGTTGATATTCAAGAAGGTTCAATCCCCAGCTGTGGTGGTAACATATCATATTACAATATAATGTTTCTGCTGCATCTTGATTTCTCCTCAAGTGTTGAAGACAAATGAAACCTAATCCAACAGACGTGACAGAGACACGAGTCACAGAAGAAGAAAAGGACATGGATGATCCAGAGCAGTTCAGCGTTGAGAGAAAAGTCCTTCTGTAGTTGTGGAACTTTTCCATATTCAAACAAAGACGATGATGAAGGTGAGCTTCATCATTTCACAGCAGTGTTTTGTATAATTACAGTTTTACAACCAGCTGAAACTTCACCACTAAATACAGTTTGTACAGAGAACAGACAAACAGAGAGGACTGTCATCTGAGCTCTGAGCACAAACACTGACATCGTCTCTGTCTGCAGACAAAAGATCACATCATCATCATCATCATCATCATCATCATCATCATCATCACTGTGGTGAAACAGATGCTGCTTTACAGAAACACACTTTAAACACACACACACACACACATACACAGTCTTCTTTTGTTCTTCTGAACACATCTGGACCTGCTTCTCAACCTCAGACCACACACACACACACACACACACACACACACACACACACACACAGCATGCATGATGGGAAATCCAGATGATTTTTTCCATCACTTGCATCAGTTTCTCCAGTGATCTCAGGTCCTTTAAAGAAAGACATTTTAAAGATAAACTCTGCAGGATTTTCCAGACTAACAGACTCACACAGCAGTGATCCTCTCAGTCGTCACTGCGACCCGCTCTCAGTTTTTTGTTTTTGTTTTTCAGAATAAAACGCAGTAAAAAGCTGTGCAGTATATGTGTAATATTCTAACATCTAAATCACTGTTATCAAGCTGCAGTTCCTTTTATTTTGAAAGTCAGTGACACCAGTGTAACCTTTGACCCCGTGGTCACACTGGTCACCGACGTGGAGGACTCCAGCCATGACACTCTGCAGCCCGAGGATGAGGTGGCAGCCTACATGGAGTTTGATCCTTTGGAGGTTTGATGGTGGTGGAAGGAGCATGCTAACATGTTTCCTAACCTGGCAGTGATTGAATGTTTCCACCATCCAGTCAAAGAGACGGAGAACCAGCTTCATGTGAGGGACTGGAGCCTGGGGGGGGGGGGTGGGGGGGTGATCACTGGGGTTTATTAACAGGTGCGGCTTTGACTGAGACATAGTGACAGGAAACGGGACGATTCTGGTACTGAGCTTTATGAGTACAGGCGGGTCCTGGTTATCAAAAATGGACTCGTGCAGGACTCGTACGACACGTTAACCACGGTATTGTTGAAATGTAAAGTTTTTATCTACGTACAAATATGACTATCTGGAGTTTGCAGGACACCAACATTTATTCTGGTGACTATCTGTAAAATATCTGACTGTAAATTTACAGAAATTACTGGCTACTAGTTGCATCACTTTCACAGTTAGTTACTGTAATCTGTGATCTCAGTGTAGTTCTGCTGCTTGTCACTGTGATGTAGCAGCATGCTCCCAGTGTATTACAGTGTTTCACTGTAATCTCAGTTAAACTCCAGATATTACTGTGATTTAACGGAGTGCTTCTATCAAATTAGTACATGTTATTTATTTGCATAAATTTTAACATCTAAATTCTAAATTTGCTAAATCTGAATCTAATACTGCACTTTATTGTGAAATATTACAGTTACATATCGTAACTTCCTGGAGATACTCTGCAGTGTGAGCTGCCTGCAGCAAACAGGCAGACACATGAAACTGTGTAAAGTTATGAACTGTAGCTTTGTTTTATCTGTGATCTGTGAGGCTTAATGTTTGAGCAGCAGTGTGATGGAGACCTGCAGAGACCTGCAGGAGACTGAAGACAAGCTGCAGACGCAGGAGTCCTGCAGGAACTTGTCTCTCAGGAATGTTTCTCATTGGCTGCTCGTCAACCCTCTCATATCACATCTGGATGCTTTTTTTTTTTTTTTTTTGATTCAAGGTCAAACGTCTGAAATTATTCCAGAGATCTGTAGAAATGTTCTTGGCACCAAAGTCTTTACAACCTGAAATAACCTGCAGCTGCAAACAAACCCTGAACTCCACCTGCAGCTTTATTAACTCCATGTGTTCTGCACATGACAGCGTGATGGAGCTCCTCCTGGACATCAATGTAAATATCATAAGTGACATGAGTTATAGTAATGTTGCACTAATACAGCTCTGAAATGTTTCAGACACAACATGACCACAGCTCAGTGAGACCTGCTGCTGCTGCTGAAACCAGGACTCTTATATAAACCGTCTGTTGGCACAGACGCAGAGCTGAGCTGGAAAAACTGATCAGACTCAAATCTTCAGTTTGTTCACACAACATGTTGAACTCGAGTTAACAGAATCATAAAACTGTCTTCATATCATGAAGTACGGCGGCTCAGAAGGTTTTGCTTCGTTATGATAAAATACTGAACTGATAACATGAGGAACTGAACTCTCTGCAGGTTCATCAAATATTTATTTCTGCTTCATTTCGTCACAGCTGCAGCTCCGACATCTCACAGCACTAAAATAAATTAATATCTTCATACTGTCGCGCGCAGATCAAACAGCTGCGGTGACATCACGGAGGAAATCTGCGCGTAAAAGCGCAAAAAAGCGTGTGAAGGCGCACTCACCTCTCTGTGCTCCCGGACGGTCCACGTCTCTCAGACTGTCTCTCAGACTGTCTCTCAGACTGTCTCTCCCCTCACAGGAGAAGACGCTTCACCCGCAGCTGCGCGCGCCCCCGCTGCTACCAGCAGAGCGCCGGGAGCGCGCGAGACAGAAACAATGTGCTGATTTAAGGTGGAAGAAAGTTTAGAGCCAAAGAAACCAGACTGAGGTTTTATACTGCTGCAGCTACTTTACACTGAGCAGCACAGTCAGTCTGAAACCAGCTCTCTTTTCTTTAATCTGCAGCAGGTTTGTGGTGACAGAGGTCTGACTGCACCTGACTGACGATTTAAATATTACAGGTTAATTTATTTAAATTAGCAGTAATTGTTAAATTAACTTCATATCATAATAATCCTGCAGAATCATAATAAACATGAGACCAAACAAGCCAAGAAAAGCTTTGGGATATTCACTGAACCTTTTAAAGGTTCTAAAAGGAACCATTTACTTTAAGGGTGCTTTCACACCTGCTCTGTTTGGTTCGGTTCAAACTAACTCAAGTTCGGTTTGGTTCTTTTGTGCAGGTGTGAACACACCAAAACAACTGAGACTGAGACCTTCTTGAAGAGGTGGTCTCAGTCTGGTTCCAAAGGAACTCTGGTGCGGTTGGTTTGTGGTGAGAAGGTGTTCAGACCTGGATGTGAAGCAACTGCAGTCACATGACACATTGTTTGGGTTAAACATGAGCATGTTACAGTCCTGGAGGATTATTAATGTGCACCTCCTCCTGTACTGCCTTAATATGCACATTCAGCACATCCAATGCATCAAAACATTGTTTTCTAGTTGGAGCCGCGCCTCGTTTTCAAACTGTATGGTTTGACTAAAATGAACAATGACAGCAATATAGTCCACGATGAGCAGCGCTAAAATCAACCTGCGTAGTTGTCCCTCCATTGTGACATTAGAAAGTGTCACATTAACACCACGCCTCGAACACATCCCATTTCCGCCCAGAAGTATTTAAGCACACCAGATGCATTCTCTTTCTCTTCGACACATTTCTCACATCACACCTACCCAATCCCTTCTCGCCACTTGCATCTTTTCCTCAGCTCCTTTCTGCAAACAGGAACCAGTGGGGGCTCTACCTGAAGCCGAGCTCACGAAGAGACAACTCCCCGACTCAGACTCACTCTCAGGGTCCCTCCTGCGTTCCTGCCTTCAACCCACTACATCCCGCCTGCTACCCAGAAACCCAGCCTTCATCCCTCAATCCTCATCCCTTCACACTTTCTCCAAACCCATAATCCATCATATGGAATAAACCATTCGAAATCTTTATCTTATTGGTGTGGTCTTTGTTAGTGAATACACTTTATATATTAATTATTTATTACCTATTTATCGATTAATTTATTGATTTTAAGACAGATAACATACGCAACCTGTTTCCAGCCCTGCTCAGCCTGCCTGCACTGGATCAACCCAAGACACCCCTTCTTGCTTTACTGAAAATAAATCCACTTTAAACTAAACAGCTGTCTCAGTTCGGCTTTTTGGTCCAGTTCTCTCTACACTTTACAGCAGTTGTGGCTATTTTGAGTGCATATTAGACCACTGTGCATTGAGTGGCTATGGTAGAGATGCATGTTAATATCAGTACATCATTGGTACCGGCTGATATTGGCTCAAGTCCTGGATACAAACCAACATTCTCAAACTAAACTGTGAAAAATCAGACATGATCATCTTCTGTCCCAAATCCCTCACCAAAACCATATTCTGCCTCACCACTGACAGTTCCACTCTGCGTTCCTCCCCACACATCCACAACTTCTGAGTTATTTTTGACAACAACCTCTCTTTTGAAAAACACGTCAGTACCTAACAGTACAGTCTTCTTCCACCTAAAAAACATAGCTCGTCTGCGGCCATCCCTGTCCCACAACGCATCCAATTCAAAGTCCTTCTCCTCACCTATAAAGCCCTCCATAACCACGCCCCCTCTTACCTCACTGACCTGCTCCACCACCACACTCCTTCCTGCAGCCTCCGCTCGTCTGATGCCAACCTCCTGACTCCACCACTCAGGACCAAGCGCCAAACCTGAGGCGACAGAGCCTTCACCATCGGCTGCGAGACTGCACCGACCTCTGCCGATTCACATCAGTCATCAAACCTCAGCTTTTCAAAATGGCTTTTAATGTGTGAATGATGTTGTGTGTATTTTATTGTATTCTATTTTATGATTGTTTTTAACCAATATATCTTTGAGTACAATGGAAAGAGGTTTATATATAAAATGTATTATTATCATTATTATTAAAATGAACTATTATACTTGGCCAACATGATAAGAGTGTGTATGTATAATATGATGTCAATAATTATCAGCCAAATGAGTTGTCGTATTGGATATCGGCAAAAATTCCAATGTCATGTCTACAGTATACTGTGCAATTGAAATATGACTTCTTTGGTAGAGAGTTTATTCAGTCTCCTTTTGGGCAGTTACTTGAAAAGTGTACCAAGGAACAACTCTTAAACCTCCGGAAGCACTGTAGAATTAAAATACCTGATAGAAAAAAATGAAAGCAACTGTTCACCATCAGGAAAATCTGTTGCTTTAACGTTTAAACAACAAAAGGAACTTTTAATGTTGCAGTTTGAACATGAAAAAATTTAACGACACAGAAGAAACAGAGGAAATAAGACAAAGAACAGAACTGGCTAAACTAAAGCTGCAGCAACGCAGACTAAACTGGATAAAAGAGGGAAACTGGCTGGTTTATGAGAACTGTAAGTTTGATGCAGTGACTATCTGCAGTAAAACTTAACTGAATTAAGAAAAGTACCTGGTACCAAAAGTGAGTCGAGCTGAATGAGGCAGTGAAAATGTTTTCATTGTGCGTTCATGGATTCGTTACATTTGTACGTTATTATGTTGCAGATATGTTGGAACATTATGTTTCAACAATACCATGGTGAATGTATGGTTATGTTTTGCTATAAGAACCACTTGGTTATGGTTGGAGAAAGATCATGTTTTGGATTAAAATACCTGCTTTAGGGGGCACGAAACACAGTGACTGGTTGCTATAAATATGTAAGCTTGGGGGTTAAACAGCTGCTGGAAACGCAGCAACGCCTCACTTAAAGCAACAGGTTTAGTTGTTAGTTGGTGTTGAGCAGTGGTCTGCAGCTCGGCAGGTGTCTCTCAAGTGTCACACCAGCAGCCACCATCCCCTCCACCTCCTGATGACAAAGTCAGCCGAGATATTTCGTCACTTTAGAAACTCTGAAATGAAATGTACAAATGTAACCTATCTGTGGTTTGCAGAAACGTGCAATGACAATATTTTCCTTCCTGGTGACTGAAGCCCTGTTTAGACGACAACGGTTTCTCTAAAAACGGAAAAGTCTGTGCTTTGCGTTTTAAAAAACTTCTGCGTTTATATGAAATGATCTCCGTTCACACGGAGCCACAGAATCTACTGGAAACACTGTAGTATGCACGCCAGGCCAATGGGTGGCAGTGTAAATTTGCAAAGCAACACCGCGGCATGACGCCATGACGCCATGTGCCTGCGCTGAAGCGCCTTCCTCGACAACGCGGTGATTACAAACCAAAACAAAGAAGACACAATGGCGAAAGCATGCACAGATAACGTTGTCTGGATGGACGGCGCGGTGGAGTTGCTACAGGAACAGATCTACACTTCACTTCAAATCAACAGCGTGAGCAGCACAAACAGAGCTCGACATTGTTGTTGTGACGGTCGGCGTGCCTAGTGACTGGAACCGCAATGCGCTCGTGCGAAAAGTCTCCGTTTTCAGAAGAACTGCATATTGCACGTTTACATGACAACAGAGACGCTGCCGTTTCCAAAACTTTGCATTTTCAGGCGCCCAAAACACCGCTGTCGTGTAAACGATGGGCCAAAACGCAACGAAAGTTTACCGTTGTCAGTTGAAATCGTTGTCGTATAAACGGGGCCTGAGTGAAAATTAGCCACTTGTGTGTGTTTTTGTCTGAACAAAAACAACACAGTACTTTCTTTAATCAGATGTTAAGTCTCATAAAGTCTATTAACAGTCATTAAACTCTGTATTTTGATCACAACAGAAACCTGACAAGTTCAATGAAACAAATCCATCTGATAAATGTGTGAGGTGAGATTATAGAGTATTTCAGTTTGTTGACTTCTAAAACTCTCAGTAAGAATCACTATAGTGCATTTGTATTTTTTCATGTTGAACTTCAGTTCCTTTAGAGCAACACAAAACCAAGGTGTTCGTCCTCTGCTGCACGTCTGAAACTACTGAAAAGAAAAAGTTTGACAATTTTGGAAATATGCTCATTCACTTTCTTTTTACATATTAAACACAGCGAGCGTTACAGGTGCTGATAGAGTTGTTAGCTTTGGATAGAGCTAGTTGGCTATGTCCCACTGTCTCCTGTCATCATGCTATGCTAAGCTAACTAGCTTTATCTTCATATTTCCTGTCTCTATTGATTAGATAACGTTAGTCTTTGCTGCTCTGCATTGCACTCCACCCAGGTCAGGTGGGAGCTAGCTAGCGGCACCACTCATTCAGTGATTACTGCTGGTAACGCTGTCCTGAGACACGGTGTTGGGACAGCATTGCTGCAGAAACATGGTGGCCACCCTCCGGCTCGCCCAGGTTGCCATAGTTAGCAAGCACCTTTATTCTTATTATACTGCTACACGAATACTGCTACATATAAAACCCAGAGGCTAGAAACTTTTTGCTGTATGCACCAGGCGAGCAGTTATCACACATCTATTGGTGCTAACAGAGCTAACAGAAGATGATACGGGGGTTTCACATTTAAAATTAAGCCATTTCCTCACCGGGTGACCAGAGGGGAGAACGGAGGATGGGCACAATGTTTCTGCAGTAACGGTGTCCCGCCACCACGGGTCGGCACAGAGTTACCAGCGGTAATGAGCTAACTAGTTGGGTTGTACACAGTGCAGAGCAGCAAAGGCTAGCTAACCAGTGTAGCATACATTCCCTTATAGCTTTGTTCTTAAAGTAGAGCAGCATAGTGCGACTACTAAACTGAGAAGCAGCAAAAAAATTAACCCATGGACTGCGATGGGCAACTGGTATAAAATATTCTCAGTGGTTAATGAAAACCCTACCCAACCCTATTTCCAAAAATGTCTACCTATCCTTCGAGATTTAAAGCTTCAGGCAGGTGCAGAGTCGTCTGGTTTGGAGCAGATTCTTTTCTCCCTGTTACTTCTTCTTTTTCTTGTCGCTGCCCTCCAGTCCATTCACACTCTGCAGCTGCTCCCTCTCACCAGCAGGAGCGCTACATGACCGCATGCTACTGTCTTTTGCCGTCGCTGTCATGTTGCAAGACCTGTGTTCGCTATTTATGTCTATGTTCCTGGCGTTTTCCGTCACAGGCTGGTCGCTCATGGTGCTGTTGTGGCTGGGATCATCATTAAGCATGCGGCCATTGTTGGGAGCTGGGTTTGTGACAATGCCCATGAAGAGGGGGGCCAGGGAGGCATCATCAACAAGGGCGAAGAGGAAAGGGGAGTTGACAGAGAAGAGAGAGATGGAACGCATGGCGGTTACAACAGTGGTGGCGGACGCCTCCACGCCTTCCTCGCTGAGTTCTATGGTGCTGGCATGGCGCACACCTGTGACCCTCAGAGGGTGGTCGGAAATCCCAGATAGGTTTGGACCTGTAAACAGAGAGCTGAGGCCTGACGGAAAGAACCAGAGAGAGACAAATCGAGGATGTCAGTGCCTGTAATCATTGGCTGACATGTGTTAAAGCATCAGGATACAACAATGTCCTACTTCCAAGTGTCAGCCAGTCCCAATACATGGATGCTCCAGAGTCAGTGCTATCACATTCACTCCCCAGATTGGCACAACCAGGCCACTGTACACCGAAAACTTCTTATGCCTTTATATAATGTGTGTCTCTGTGGCTCTGGCTCTTGAACCGTTTCTGTTCAGGTTCCTCAGAACCTTGGTGCTAGCAAACCAGCCTACGTTTCCACCAATTCTGAGAGGAACCATTGTAACCAAGGGTGAGTCCTTAACAGAGGGCGTTGCACAAACAGAAGTAATCAGAAGTAGTAAGATGGCACATCACATTGATTATCTGCAAGCTTTTGTTCTTTTATTACAGATATTTGTTTTTAGCCAAACAGCCAGCGTGGGCCAGCTAATAATGATAAGACGACATAGAAGACAGACAACCATTCACACTCACATCACAACTACAGACTGTTTAGAGTCACCAATTAACCTGCATGTCTTTGGACTGTGGGAGGAAGCTGGAGCACCTGGAGGAAACACATGCTTTGCAGACTCCACACAGAAGGACTCTCCCACCCTGGGTTCGAACCGTTAACCCTCTCGCTGTGAGGCGACAATGCTAACCACCATTAATGAAGGTAATAATCTCACCCATGCTGGTCAGCGCTCCCTGGAGCTCCTGGTTGTACTGCAGCTTCACTTTGGGTAAGCTGACCTGCATTGTTTGCTGCTGAGGTAAACGTCTGTAAAGGTCTGAGATGTTCAGTTTGGGAAGGACCGATGACACGTTTCCGCTGCCTGGAAAGGGCATGACGATTAAGAAGCTGGTGTTTCCCTTGAAGGGAAGACTGGCAACCTGGACAAGAGAGATGGACTTTATTTTTATTTCTATGATTTAATATCGACAAACTCTGAACAAAGACAGCAGGAACACACTGTGGTTATATGTGGAAACGGAGAAGGAAGATTCCTTGTTTTGTTTTTTTCTACCATGAGGTATAAATCACACACAAAACTTATCTAAACAATGGCTGCTGAAAACACGTATGATTGGCTGTGCAGTCAAAGTCATATAGAAAGACACCTTAAACATTTGTTCTGGTCAACAGTTTAGCCACTAGCTGCAGCAGGCCAAGCAGGACCACATATTCTTCTCCCCACCACGTTCTCCAGTTCTTCCTAGAGGATCCCAAGATGGGATCTAAAGTCAGGATGAAGGAGGATGACCCAACTCGGAGCTCAAACCCTCTCAAAGCCTCTTCCCAGTTGAACATCAGCAGAAAGCCTCCAGAGGGAGGTGTCTAAGAGGAATCATCCACGTTACCTGTGCTTTCAGCTCTGGATCGCTCAGCAGGCGGAGAGGGTACTGGGCAGACTTCATCATGTCCACCAGCACAGAGTTCTGGTTGTCTAGGTAGAACATTCCTTTTGAGGTCACCAGGGGGTCAAACTGGGTCTGCCATTCACCTACCAAACACAACAGAGAGCAAGGAGGAATCATTAATACCTCTAAGGAAACTTTTTTTTGATTTCATGAGCCACCTGACTCTAAGTTTGCATTTTAAGAACTAAGGAAGGATGTCATGATGAGCACTGAACTCTGCTAAAGGTGCACCTCATCACCTGTCCTGAGGAGTTTCTGGTCTGGTGGTATCAAGGTGGTGTGTATAGTGTTTACTGGTGATCTCGTCCTCTTGGCTTGGACCATGACATCCAATGCAGCAATATGCGGCCCCTATGAAGATCAATGTTGGGAAGCCCTAATATCCTCATGGCATACCACATAACCACAATGTCCATGGTTCGATTCCCAGACCCAAATTTGCATTTTAGCAAAGGAATGACCCGCCCTAATCTGCCTTACTCTGCCTCTGATTGGTTTACCCTAACATTCTAACTCTAACCCTAATCAGCCTCACTCCTCTTGTCTAAACCTAACCAATCAGATCAATGAAGGCAACAAGTACTAGCCAATCAGAGGGAGAGTAGGACAGGTCATTCCTTTGCTGGGATACAAATTTGCTAATTGCATGTCATACCTCCTTGTCTCCCCATGTTTCCATATCTCCCTCTAGTCTATCTATGACTGCTGAATTAGGGCAATCTTTTGAAAAACAACAAGGTCAGTGCTCACAACATTCTTCCCTCAGTTGATGGGCAGCAACTCTGTGGAGCTGAGGAAGACTTCAGTCGTCCTGGGGTCTTATTCATGAGTGATGATCAAAAGCGTTCTAAGGCCCAATCCCAGCACACCCCTTGCCCCTACCAGTTGGCCCTTACCCCTCTGTTTTGTATGTTCCATCTTGTGGTTAGGGCAAAGTGTCAGAGCTACATGGTCCTCCAAATGAAGGTTTATCAGAGGCTCACTCCAGACTGAGTGTTATGAGAAATCATTGGCAAGATGGCTGCATTAGCAATAAAGAAAACTGTATTTTCTTTGTTAATGACAATTTAAGAATTTTGATAACCATTGTATTTTCTTAGTTTAATGTTGTTTTAATGTTTTATCATCCTTCTTAATAATAAGTATAAAAAAGGAAATTGCTGATATGCCAATATCTCTGTAGCAAAGTAGCTACCTAATGTTACATTGTTACTGCTGCTTTGTGCAGGACAGTCCAAGATTTTGACATATTTCCACGTCACATGACCCCCAGTTTGATGGCATATGATAGCTAAGCTTTAACTTAAAGCTGTGAGGCTGTAGCACTGGCAAGGTAGGACTGGTTGCTAACGTAAGCCTACAGAGTGTTGTGAGTGGCCTAATAATGAAGCAGTGTTGTTTTTTATTTGATAAATTGTTTGATCGATTGATAGCATGAAACTTAAGTTGTGTGTGAATCGCAACCACTCTGACTATTGCAAAACTATGCCTGTTACCCAGGCAAGATAAATCACCACCGCAGAAGACGGCATGTTAGCAATGTCCAGCAACACTCGTTGCATCTGTTTACGTAAACGCCAGTACAGCAATGATGTATCAGGATCTTGAAGGGTCGTTGCATTTCATAGAAGTTTTCAAACATTACCCCTGTAACTCTGATTCGAGGGCAAGGTGGCACTCGAAGACCAGGGGTAGGGGTAAGAAGAAGACGAAAGATCGGGCAACTGTTGCAGTAGTAGAAGCTATGGAGATTGGTTTGGTTTTTTGATAATGCTGTGCCATAGAATAAGGCTCAGAATTCTCATTTTCCTTCCAGCCATCAGCTACAGTCTTGAGTTTTTGCCATTGACAGAAAGGGTATAGACATGAATCAAAGCAGTCAACAGTAGCACTGAGCAGTCGCTCATCAAGACACAATTAGATGATCGGTGCTACAGGAGGATGTTGTTATCCAGCAGCTGCTCTGCATTTGGAGTGATGAGCTGGTTCCAGCATTTGGTGAGGTTGATTGTATGGTGCCTTTCTTTGGAGACTCCGGATAGACTTGTCAGGTTCTATGTCCTGACTGACCGAGGAGCACTGACCCATCATCTCTTTACTGAAGTCTGGGCAGTCACGTAACAGCTGATACTGGACTGGTCTGTCATTTATGTTCTGTGCTAACGTCCTGTTATGTTTCTTTTACTAAGCCTGCCCCGGGAATTGCCCTTAGGGAATAGATAAAGTTTATTTAATTGAATTGAATTTATGTGATTTGATTTGATGTGAACTGGGCATAATTGAACTGAATTGTTGAAACGTCTGATTCAGCAGGAATACATTTCTGTTTATTCCTGTATTCACAACATAAATCCCCACACTGAGTGCTCTGTGGTGGAGTGGGTCACCTTTGAAGTACACAGCGTTCATGAGCATAAGCACCACATCATGTGGAATGCTTTCCAGGAAGTTGGAGATGTGTCCATTGGTGGCGTTTGCCACCCACTGGTTGACCTCCTCCACAGAGACCAGAGGGACGGGGGACGATTGGTACCTGAGGAGGATAAAAAAATAATCTTTCCACTTCCACATAAACAAGAAAACATGGCACATATACATTTCAGACAACGGACAGAAATAACTGGTGGGTAGAAATGTCAGAAAAACTTTCATTATTAATGTTTGTATTTGCTGCAACTGTAAACTGCTCGTGTTCGCTGCGTCAACACCAGACCCTTTCAGTCCAGCACCTTTGGAACCAGCAGTAAGCATTACTGAAAGTGTCCATCATTCAAGAGAGGCAATAAAAACTAAAGTGATGCTCAAAGTTGTCACAGTGAAATTTAAGGTGTGCTGATGGATTCACGTCATCAACTCATGCATTGAGTAACATTACAAGTTAACGTTCCACCTTAAAAGTTGCCAGCAGTCGGCCCAGTGAATGAAGTTATTTTTTCTCTTTCATTTTATAGTTGTAGTTTACTGATGTATGAACAGAGGTTACATAAAACCAGAGTGACCGTCCTCTACTGACCAATCAGACTGCAGGGTTTCTAGCTCCACCTTTTAGTACCAGATCTGTGTGCTAGGTACCCCAACAGAGGGGGGACCAAACATGGGGACGCTAAGGAACGCTGCTGTTGGGACCATCCACAACTTTTGGTGTACCAACTGAACTGAACTCTCTTGGACTGCTTGGTGGAAACAGGGCTGTTGTCATAGCTCTTGGTTTCTTCCTGCTTCAGTAATAACCCACTCCCCTGTATACTACCAGTTGTCTTTTCATGCACTTCCTCACTTGATCAGCAGCTGTCACTAGAGAGCTTCCCCAGCAGAGGATCACCTGACCACTGTGTTCTCCTCACAGCTGTTCCCCATTTACTAGTCATCCTCCCAGTATATGTAGCTCTTATTCTTCACTCTCCACTTTGTTGTTGCTCACCAGCCTCTAATCTTCTCTGCCCTGAGACTTCAGCCTTCAGGCTTTGTCCCACTGTTGATCTGTAGTTTCCAACCTTTTGTTTGGTCCCTGACTGAGTGAAGACTGTTTTAAGTCATCCATCTTTGTCTCAGTTGTCTGAGTTTGAGTCCAGATGTTGTACTA
>CM069304.1:39375000-39577500 GCA_035609425.1 Epinephelus awoara | reverse complement strand
ATCATATTAATCAGTTTAAATCCAGTTTGACTGACTTTGAGAATGAATGTGAGTGTGCGTGTTTTTCTGTGAAGTGATGTCCTTGTCCATACACATTCTTCTGTTGTTTTATAACCTGCTGATGTGAAGTGTGATTTTTGTGTGCGTTTATTGTTTTCTATGTTCTGTCATCAGGGCGTCACTGTAAAGGAGAGCTTGCTCTCAGTGGCCTTCCCTGTTAAAATCAGGTTATAATAATAATAATGAAAAGAAGAAGTGTGTTTACACAAAACAATCCATCCGATTGTTGTCAGAGTATTTTAGTGTTTGATTGACATCATCATCCGTAGAGCTATGCTGCTGTAGACGAAGGCTGTCGGGACTTTTATGTTGTTTTTCATCGTCATGGTATCTGTCAGTGTCGCGTAGCTTCAGAGTCACTTGAGGTTTCAGATATGGCTGCTGTGTTTACCAGCAGACTAAAGGTTACTGTTTCAGAACCTTTTTTGGCTGAGCTGCAGTACACTGAATACACAGAACACAGAATACACAGAACTACATGAAATACACGACTCTGCCAACACTGTATACGAGATAAGGCTCAGCTTCATATACACAATATGTATCTGTGGCTCCGTAGAGACGTATCTTCTGCTCATGACTCGACATAACGTTGTGAACTATGGATTATTTTAGCAGCGCTGAAACTGGTTAACAGATCAAATTTCTCTCTGAACACCAACTCAGTCATTTCAAAGGCTTTTGGTGAGATTTAAGATGGATCTGAACTCACCTGGCTCGTGTCTGATGTGGAGGCAGACGATGAGAAAGCAAAGGGGTTAACAGATGAGATGATTAAAATAAGAGTAAAGATAGACACGTTCAACCTGCTCTGGGCTGGACAGCGTAGTGACAGGACTCAACAACTGCCGCCCCCCTGTTGGCTGGTTAATAATCAACCCTGACCAATCATGGCTGAATGTGTGGTCACTACAGAATGTAAAAATAAAGAGACAGACTGCTGTAAAACTCTTTAACATAGACTTTGGTTTCATCAGTCAAAATATTTGGCTGTGAATGCCTCCTTGAGACGATCAAATTCAAATTCATTCATTAGTGTTCTCAAAGTCAGCTGATTCCTTTCCTGTAGAGGTTCAGTTACTATAACACAGTAAACTGCATTTGCACATTATCATGTTGCCGATATGTTGAAACTTTATATTTTGCTGTGGTTAACGTGTGGTTGGGTTTAGGCACATAAATCTTGGCAGGAAAAGCAGTGATATCTCAGTATGAAACAGACAACAGTTTCTGTGGCACTATACCCGCTGGAAAAATTATAATGTCTCTT
Source organism: Epinephelus awoara (assembly GCA_035609425.1). NCBI lineage: Eukaryota > Metazoa > Chordata > Actinopteri > Perciformes > Serranidae > Epinephelus > Epinephelus awoara. The sequence continues at coordinate 39,576,170 of CM069304.1, read as the reverse complement.
TAAAAACACAGCTGCTTTTTATGGCATGGAGGTGGAGGTGTTTTTTGGATGCAGGAGCTCGTAGATGTATGAAGGGCCGAGCCCATGCTGGGCCTTGTACGTGATAAGCAGTATCTTGAAGTCTATTCTGTACTTCACATGGAGCCAGTCAAGTCTAGCTGTGAAAAAAATCAGGGTATGAATTTGTACTTCTAGATCTGTGGTTGATATTTGTTACATATTTTGATTTTCCAGAATTTAAAGGAGCAGGTTTGCACAAGCTTGTTTATGTGAGGGTTAAAGTTCAGATTCTACACCAGGTTCCTTGTAGGGGGGTTAACACTGGTGGCCAAATGGCCAGTACAGGGTTACAAGTCAGAGACAAACTTATCAGGACAAATAAGAGGAACCTCCATTTTGTCGGAATTTAACTGAAGCAAATTAAGTGACATCTGTTCCTTAAAAGCAGCCAAGCCATCACGGAGGGTCCAGATATTATCCATATCATCTGAAGAATACAGCTGAGAATCGTCAGTGCAGCAGCGGGGAGCGAAACAGCTGAACTGACTGACCAGGTCGCCCAGAGGCGACGTACAGTGAGAAAAGGATGGGACCAAGGATTGAACCCTGTGGAACTCCACAGTGTAGAGGGGCAGATGAGGACACAAAGTTGTTTATGATGACCTCAAACTGCCTGTTTGACAGATGGGACCAGAGCCAATTCAGAACAGAGCCCAAGATACCAACACACTTATTCAACTCTTCAACCAGGATAGAGTGTTCAATAGTGTCGAATGTGACAGTGAAATCAAACAGGACCAGGAAAAAATTATTTGAATTGTCAGCCTGGATGAAGGTGTCAGGAACCCCCGTATGTACTTATCATGAACTACAACTTCAGAATAATAATAATGAGGTATTATATCTGTATTATTGTCAAACTTATGACATAGTTTGATAAGAGCATGTTGAAATAAAGGTTGTAGTCAAATTACAGTAAACTAAAATAAGCAAGGCTCAATTAATCTGAACCTGACAACAATACATTCTGCCCGTGGCTTCATCAGGTTGTTTGTAACATTTCAGATAAAGAATGAATTAAAAGAAGAAGCAGTTCAGCCTCTTGTTTGTGCGGGGCATCTACTTATGTATTATCTACTAACACCAGCGTCACAGCAGACTTTAAAAGTGTTCCTCCAGGTTTCATGGCCTCGTGGCGCTCTACACATTCAGCACACAGTGTGGGCGTATATTTGTCCTGCTCTGACCTCCTGGTTCCAACCTGACGCCCCCACAATGCAGCTCTGTAACAAACAGCGTCCTTCATCCATGCTGGTGTCACCGCAGAGCCGCAGCAGATTCTGTGAATCACAGTCATGACTCATGAGGTTTGTGTTTGTCTCCATAGTACGAGGTAAGCTTCGGCCACGGTGTAATTCAGCAGCAGGTTTATTTATGATGATCTTATGACACAAAGACACACGTACAGCACAACTGTGTCAGTCCCTCCAACACCTTCTGGATGATCTGGAACACTGTCTGTGAGTCACACCTGATCACCCAGCATCAGTTTTGGGAGCAGATCTCTGCAGCAGCTTCATCTGAAGGAAAGACTGAACCCAGAAGAGGCTGTAACATTACAGTAATGTTCACAATCACATATGACTCCAACGTTCTGCTGTCCACATACTTTTGGCAGTGCGGTGTGTTTTCAGAGCTCAGGTTAAAGATAAGGTCACAGTCAGGGGGCGACTTGTACAAAACCCTGACAACCTATATCTAGCTCCTCCCACGCACTCAGCCGTCTGACTTCCAGTAACATCAGATAAATTTGCCAACTCTGCTCCAAACACCTTTTCAGCTCGGAAACAGACGGCAGACATTATGTTCAGCTGTACAAAGTCTTACAGGTTTAAATTAAACGTCTGATCAAACGGTAAAACTGGGCTGGAATAGCGCGACCTAATATAACAGCAGAGGCGCCTGAACGACCAACTACACTACCACAAAAGCAGCGACGGGCCTGCCAACAGAGGTCCGACCCGGCCAGATCCAGAACCTCTGTTGGCAGGCCCGTCGCTGCTTTTGTGGTAGTGTAGTTGGGGTAGCTAGCAACAGGAGCAGCCTCCTTTGTTGGTCGTTAGGTCGAGCAGCTGGATATGCCATCCAAAGAGAGCAGAGAGCACGCTCACAAATAAAGTTAGCACCAGTGTGTTTGTTGGTCTGCCATTTCACTAGCTATTTACTGTCGCTCTGACGTCAAACAATGGAGACAGGTAATAAAATACTGCGGTTATCCTATGGACATGCAACCGCTGGCACCGGAGCCTTCCAAAAACTTCACCCTGGACTCCAGTTTCAAAGAAACGTGGTTTCAGGGGCCCAAAAGTGCTCAGAAACAAATGATCACAGAATGATACGATTATGAGAAGCTCAAACTGATCTCAAGAGATGAGACTGAACCACAGATGAGCAACACATTTTTCCTATGGGAAGTCACAGACCAAGCTCTGGTTTGACGACTGTGGAAAGAGGCCAGGTCGTACCAACAACAAGCCATCTTGACAGTGCTGACATCCAAATTGTGGAGTTCTAACTGCTCCACGAAAGAGAAGCAGTTTGCAGGACGTTAAGAGACAGAGCTCAGTGCTACAAATACATCTTTTCAATTAACTTATTTTCTCTGAGCTCAAACTCGTCAGCAGAGTTTATTATTGATTACATTTTTATTGAACAAAATGAACAATGATAAACAAAACAGAGATACAGTAAACTTGAGGAGCTACTGTGACTGACTACTGTTAGCTCTGCTAGCATGTTAGCAGTTAGCAGTTTACCACCTAGCTCTGATAGTTTCATCACTATGTCACAACAGCCCAGAATCAGAGGAAGATGTTACTGTATTATCTGTAATATTTAAAAGGGATCTCCCTCAGTAACGCACATACAGAGGCGTGTCCTCTGGATGACCTCACCAGCCGACCGCAGTATGTGAGGACATGAGACAGAAGCCCTTTTTAAACAGGAGTTGTGCAAATTTGCAGGAAAGCCCAATCAGTCTTTTTTCAGCATTGGCAGTATAAAAACAAAATCGGGGAGTGCAGCAAAATGCCGCCTACCTACTTTTGTTTATACAGAATGTGCCTTTTTCGGGGCAATGGGGGGCGTGAGCAAGTAACAAAACGTGTAGCTCAGCGTGTGACGTAAACAGTGACGTGGGAGGGAAGCCGCGGCTGGTCAGTCCTTCGGTGATTCTCTCGTAAGTCGGCCCGTCCTTCACCGTCCCCGTCATCTGACGGTTAATGGCCTCTTCGTTTGCGAGGACTAGGAGGGCGCGCAATTCCTTGTCTCCCCAGTTGCTCATCTTTACAGTGTCTGTCAGGTTTGTGTTTCCCTCTTGCTACTAGCTGCTCGCTAATTCCTGCTATCAGCTGTTTCCTGTTTATCCACCGCACGTGCGGCGTCATCAACAGCTCCTCCCACAAGTCATCAACAGCTCCTCCCACAAGTCATCAACAGCTCCCCCCGCTGCAGAAGGCCGCCTCGGTCTATTTAAACTAAAAAGGTTCCTCCAATATGTCTACCCTACGAGGCGGAAAATTGGGCACCTCAGATCAACTCGCCAATCCGGCTCTGTGTGTCTAAACGCTCGCAGCTTGTTGGCAAAACGGCCCAACATTCGCCAAATATCTGTCAGTGTAAAGAGGCTTATCAGTCTGTAGGGAACAGTTCTGGCTCCCTTCCTCTTCACTCTCTACACCGCAGACTTTACACACCTCTCAGCCAACTGCCTTTACAAACGTTGTCGGCCTCATCACAGACGAAGATGACAGGGACTGCAGAGAAGTGATCCAGGGCTGGTGGTGGGCGTCTGCAGGTGCACACACCCTCACCTGCCTTTGAAAAGTTAGGCTTCACTTTGTTCCTACAGTCGCGTCCTGTTGTTCGTCATCATGAGTCAACCTCTTTATGAATATGAGTTTGTTTCCATCCACACCATTGTTCATATTGTTTCTTGTCTTCTTCATATCGTTCTTAAACTTTACTGCATATTTTCATTTTCTGTCACTTAATGTGAGGTTTGTCTCAGTTTATAATAATTCTTATTTATAACTCGATGTGTGAATGACTCACAGTTTATATTCGTCGCATTTTCATTTAGTGGGTCACACCAATGCATCATGTGACCTGTGTCACATGACCTCTACATGAGTTGTTAAACTGCACATCTGTTTCCAATGTGTTGATGATGATGATGATGATGATGTTCATTTATCAGTGAATCAATGAGGGATTTTTACATTCAGGAAGCCTCAGATGCATTTTCAGACTTCCTGTCTGTGCCGTGGACATCGACTCAGAGTGAGCTGCAGTCTTTGTTTTTTATTGTCAGAAACTCTTGTAGGATTTTCTGTCTTTGTTGTGCCGGTGGATATTCTCATTCATCCAGGTCATAGTTATCTCAGGGCAATTGAATCGAACGCAACTGGACTAGTTTTGTCTTAGAAGACGTTTTAGCTCTTATCCAAGAGGCTTCATCAGTTCATGCTTGTCTGACTAGGCTGGAACTAGTCTGACAAACTGGTGTGAAACAACCAGGTATTTAACCTCTGAGGTCTTCACAAGGCCAGTGATGTCACTGGTTCGTTAGTGCTCCAAGGTTTGTCAACGGTGGTCGTTGGAGTCGTTGTGAACGACCATTGTTTTTTAAGCTGTTACGTCTCCTGGGCGAGGATGAAAGGACAGCATTATAGGAGGAGGATAGGTGGTGTCGCAGACCTCCTCCTCTGTTGAGAGATGGTTTTTCCAGTCTCACATAGATGAATTCTTTTGCTCCTCTTTCTGATGGTTTGAAAGAGGAGTAAAAGAATTCTCACCTCATCCATTACAGTCTGGTTCGGTAGTCTCGACACTCTCCCGGAAGAAATTACAGCGCATCATTAACAGAGCATCCAAAATTACTGGCTCACCCCTCCATCCCTCAAATCACTTCACCACAAACAGACACTGCGCAGAGCCCACAAAATGATCTCTGATGCCACTCGCCCTGCACACCATGCCTTCCAGCTACTGCCCTCTGGGAGGCGCTACAGGACAACTGCCTCCAAAACAACCCACAGAAATGAATGAAATGCTGATATATAACATTCACAGCTACGACTGTCTCTTTTTCCTTTAATCCCTGAGAATCATAAAGCCCCCCCCCCTCCAAAGAAACTTTAGCGACCCCTGAGTGGGGTCACAAATCCTTTCTGTTGGGAAGCAACGCTGGATCAAATCAAATGAAATGCACAGACCTTTAACGTCCACTGGGCGACAGCAGAGGACAAACATCTCTGGACTGCAGGTGAAAACTGCACATTTCAAACTGAGGAAATCATTGACTTACTGTGACTCTCAGTATCAAATGAACGAGAGGAGAAACTGATCGACTCAATAAACAATGATCAATAACAGACTCAGTCCACTGTTATCAGTGTGATCGCTCCTTCACACAGCGTTGTTTCATTTTCATTTACAAAGACACTGTTTGTCCTCTGACATGCAGCGGGGGGCCACAGGCTGGAATGAGCCCATGGGGGGGACGCAGCCCCTACACACGGGGCCCCTGCTCCACCAGGTGAGTCAGTGGGAGCCTGAAACACTGTTAGATCCAGGTGAGTGAATTCAGACGTGTGGGCTGATGTTTCTCTTTATCTGAATTTGTGTTTCAGACGGGCACATCTTGAGTTTCTGTCTGTCAGAAGCTTCCTGTGGGACTCAGCGGGCGGCTGTGAGACTTCATCTAGTCTGAACTCAGCAGGACGACGACAGAACAAGCAGAAGACAGAGAGACGGACGGACGGAGAGGACAGTGAGTGAAGAAAGAGACGGAAGGAAAGACGAGGAGAAAAAAGACAGAGAAAAATTACACGACACGACTGCTGCAACTGACAGTTCAGACGACACAGCTGTAATGAGACCAGATTAAGTAAAAAAAACAGTGTTCATTCTGACGGCTGTTTAGATTTAGTCTTGAGATGGAAAAGTTTATTAGTGTGAGTCATAGTTAAGTTGACTTTAGTCCTGATGATTTCTATATGTTTTTATCTTTAATCTAATCCAGTGAGGCTGATTCATGGATCATAAATCAGACTCAAGGTGACAGGTTGTATAAGATAATGTGTGTGTCATGTCTCCAGCAGTGTGTGACAGGTTTAAGAGCTGATTTACGAGCACACACTCACTGATCATCATCTGAAAAGCTCAACATCTCTCTATTTATGCTCTCAACAAATAACTAATGTGAGCCAACTAGGATTTGTCCCCAGGTTCATTGTAAACTCTGACTTATCCATGTGACTGTTAAGAAGCAGAAACATAACTTGTTTCTTCATGTGCAACATGTTAGTCTGGAGGTTTAAACTGGTGTCCTCTCACAGAGTTGCTGATTCAAACTAAACTTTCATCTCTGTCAGAGAAAACTGATCTGAGTTCAGCCTGTTTACTTACAGCACAGCTACACTCACAGATAACTGAGCCTCCTACCTGCCTGTCAAACACCATCAACCCACAAACCTTCTCCAGTCCGGACTGAGTGGAGTCCTGCGGGGTGAAGCTGTGAAGGCTGCGAGCGGAGCTAGCTGCTAACAGCCACCGCTGCAACTAACAAACTCCACAGATCCATCCAGCAGCTCCACCATCCACAGTCACACACACACGGCTGATTATTTACTGCTGAATTACAGCTCACAACTCGTACCAACCCAAACATCCTGGTGCAGACTATTTACTGGAGTTTACCAGCCTGTGGCTCACCAGACATCTGAAGATCGTTACAGACTCGGCCATTCTTGGCTTTCAACTTCCGATAGTCCACCACTAACATCTTCGTCTCGTCTCCTCAATGAAAGTGAAACATAGATTCCATCTTAGTTTTTATTATCAAGATCTATTATAAGCTCGTCATCGTCTCGTTTTTATTATGGACAAAAAGGTCGTCAATGAGAAATTTTAATCATAGTTTTCATCCACGAAATTAACACCGAAAAAAAAATAATCAAAAGTGTAACTATGGATAGTCGATTTTAATCATGAAGTGTCAACTTGCACTGGACTGGACACCAGACACTAAAACTCCAGTATAGCAGCCTGCTCTCACTCCCAAACTGTCAAATACTGACGCTCAGTCAGTGACTTTTTGTCACAGTTTTTAATGAGAATGAAGCGTGTTTCTGCGCTCTGTAGGCACCTGGTGTTTCTGTCGGAGCGCTCTGAACTCCTCGAGTTGGTAAAAACTCCACTCAGAGTAGAAAAGCGCCCCACGCCATCTCTGCTTTTTACCCATTGTCCAATGGGATGATGTGAGAGGCGGGGCTTCTGTGGTGGTCACGACAACAAGTTTACAGTTGGTAAACAATGGAGGAGAAACTGGTGGTAGTGGTTGCTGGATACCCAGAGCTATATGACTTTACAAAGCACAGTTAGCACCATCTCAATAGAAAACAGCAGATAAGTGCAGTACTGTAAACGTCCATGATGGAGGAGAAGCTCCTGGACCAACTGGTGGTACTCCCCATGATCCAGCCTCTTTGTTAGGGTCTCATGTACCCACACAGATCTCTGTTTATCTGTGCAAACTATTTGCTGATTTGTTTATAAGTGGCATTCGATTAGAAAAGAAAAGTAATGATGTGCACCTTGGGTTTTGCAACCTACAAAACTCTCTGTGTGATCGGGGCCTGAATAATGCGTGACGTCGTTTGGCTCGAATGTAACAGACGTTTAATTATAAATAAAAGTCCAGCTTTAACTTTAATTTCGTAAAAGTTTATTAAACCAGACTTTGAACAAACGTGAGCTGTGAGAGAAAAAATGAAATAAACAAAATAACAGAGTTCAAATTATTTCTGTAATAAAGTTCAGATTTTGTCGTTGATAGATTCAAAGTGCTGTGTGCACAGAGCTGTTAGAGGGTGAGTCAGATATTCACACAGGTGTATTATTTTTATATTATGACTATTAATCTTTGAGAAAAAGCAGATGTCACATCTGATGAAGAGAAAATCAAACTACAGACTTTATTTACAATGATCATAAACCTCGTCTGTCTGAATATAAGAAAACCTTAAAATATTGTAAGAAGAGAGTATGAACCTTATCAGTCGATCATAAAACTGTCTTTAAACATGTTCCTGCTGTTGTAGGAACATGTCGACTGCCGTCAGTCAGTACCACACGTTGACACATTGATCTGAGTGATGGTCATGTGACGGCACATATTTGCTGCGTCTCAGAACAAACTGTGAACTTTTACTGATTTTTGTTGAATCTGTGCAAAAAGATAAAAAAGTGACGTAAACAGGAGATCTGATTTCCTCTTTAGTGTTTACTCTGTGTGGAAAGGTTCAGATAATACCTGCTGGGACACCGCTGTGTGTGTGTGTGTGTGTGTGTGTGTGTGTGTGTGTGTGTGTGTGTGTGTGTGTGTGTGTGTGTGTGTGTGTGTGGTAACACACATGGAGTTAATATTTAGTGTCGACCGTGAAGTGCATCACAAATGAGACAGAGCAGCAGAAGGAGTGTGAGCAGAGAGGACAGAGGAGAGTCTCGTTGTTCCAGCTGTTCTCTGACAGTCATTCAGACTTACTCATCATCGTCATCATCATCTTTATCTTCATCATCATCATCACCATCATCATCCATGGCGGTTCTTCCTCTGCGGGTGAAAATGTTGCAGCAGGTCTGGAGGTTGAAAGGTGTCGTCATTCTCGTCTGCAGCCCATTCATCCTGCTGCCGCTCGCTGTCAGCACCACGGTGAGACCAGTTTACTGACCAGTTTACTGACCAGTTTATTGACCAGTTTATTGACCAGTTTACTGACCAGTTCACTGACCAGTTTACTGACCAGTTTATTGACCAGTTCACTGACCAGTTCACTGACCAGTTTACTGACCAGTTTACTGACCAGTTTATTGACCAGTTCACTGACCAGTTCACTGACCAGTTTACTGACCAGTTTATTGACCAGTTCACTGACCAGTTTACTGACCAGTTTATTGACCAGTTTATTGACCAGTTCACTGACCAGTTCACTGACCAGTTCACTGACCAGTTTATTGACCAGTTTATTGACCAGTTCACTGACCAGTTTATTGACCAGTTTATTGACCAGTTTACTGACCAGTTTATTGATCAGTTCACTGACCAGTTTATTGAGCTACTAACCAGTCTAAATGACCAGTTTGAATAACTAGACTGAACACTAACCAGTATAAATCACCAGTGCTAATCAGTTAAGTTGCTCTTTTACTGAGCACTGACCAGTTACATTTACCAGACCACAAATAACAGATATGAACCAGTAACACAAACCACTGTCCAGTATACTGCCCAGTTTAATCAACCAGTCTGCTGATGTCCGACCAGTTAGATCAACCAGTTCATTAGAAATATTCCAGTGGACAAAACCAGTTTATTGATATTTCATCAGTGAAACTAACAAACCTCTTCGACTGAACCAGTTCACCACTCACTGACCAGTAACACCAGTAACACTGACTAAGACACAGCTGTGGAACAGTATCAGCATCAACATGAAGTACCAGCAGTGAAAGCACTCGATTATCAATCAGATATTATTGATGCATGAACGTGTTGATCAGTTTCATGTTTCAGTACAAGAACCTCAACATTGTTTAGTACTCTGAGTAAATGTAAAACCAGTTGAAGATTGTCTGACCAGTTGAACTGGGGATTTACTGGCTGATTTAAACTGGTCAGACCAACAGGCTGAGCTTCAGTTGTTTGGACACCGACAGGCAGCAGGTTACGTTCACAACTTCTGTCACTGATTGACGAACAGAGTTCAGAGTCTTTAAAAGTTCAACAGAAAACTGAGAAGTCGCCTGGAGAAAACGTTCAACTCAACGATTCTGCAAACGTATATTTCTCACGTATCATCGTCGTTTCTAACGTGTCGTGTTTCAGATCACACGTGTACGAGCTGAGTTTGTGTCGACAAACCGGGTATTGTTTTAACAACAGGTCGGGTCGTTTCCAGCAGCGTTTGTGGCGACAGAACGAGACGTTGAGACATTTCGAGTTGCATTTTTGCTGACAAATCGGACATTTTGAATTAGACACTGTCTCGTTTCCAGCTGTGTTTGTGGCAACAAAACTTTCTTGCATTTTAGGTCCTCTCCTTCTCCCTACGTTTCTGATCCTGCTACTCTTCCCTCATGTTCAGCTGTCTATGAGAACTTTGAGCAGATGTCCCTCCCCTCTTTAGCTGAAATAGTACAACATTTGCGGCCATCTCACTGCCCCTTAGATATCATACCACCTCGCCTACTCAAGGATGTTTTCAGTACCCTTGGTTCATGTATTGTTGACTTAATTAATTCCTCTCTGAGGTCTGACTGTGTTCCAGCTGCCTTTAAGCATGCGATAGTACAGCCCCTCATTAAAAACAGCAATCTTGATCCTGATGTTTTGTCTAATTTCAGGCCCATTTCCAAGCTCCCTTTTCTATCAAAGGTTCTGGAAAAGGTAGTTTATGAGCAACTGCAATCACACATTGACTTACATGGTATCTCTGAGAAATTCCAGTCTGGTTTTAAATCGCGACATAGCACAGAAACGGCCCTTTTAAGAGTTTTTAACGACCTGCTTTTAACTGTTGATTCTGGCAGCTCTGCTGTCCTGGTTCTTCTGGATCTCTCTGCCGCCTTTGACACAGTGGATCACGACATTCTCCTGTCACGTCTTGATTCCTGTGTAGGCATTAAAGGCACAGTGCTAAAATGGTTCAAGTCAATTTGTTAGGTAGGAGTTTTTCTGTCCATCTTGGCCAGTACACTGCTGCGTCCCCACTTAATTGTGGGGTGCCGCAAGGCTCCATTTTGGGCCCCATTTTACTCTTGTTGTATATGCTTCCCTTGGGGTCTATTTTTAAAAAGTACAACATCTCCTTCCATTGTTTTGCGGATGACCTTCAGATCTATCTGCCCATAATAACAAACAGTGATGCCTCTATCCAGGCTTTGCTGAAGTGTCTTAATGATATACAATCATGGATGGAGATAAACTTCTTTAACATGAACAAAAATAAAACAGAGATAATCTTATTTGGAAAAACCAATTTGTTGGATGGCTATGACAGTGCCATCGGTCCTTTGGCATCTTACTGTCGTCCTGCTGTGAGGAACCTTGGCATGATATTTGATGCTGTTTTTAAACTGGATAAACAGATCAGTTCAGTTGTCAAGACGAGCTTCTTTCAGTTAAGACTCTTCAGTAAGTTGAAGGCCTACCTCCCTCCACATGACTTTGAGAAAGTAATTCATGCATTTATTACGTCTCGTTTAGACTATTATAACTCTCTGTATGCTGGACTTGACCAGTCTTCATTGCGCCGTTTGCAGGCTGTTCAAAATGCAGCTGCCCGATTATTAACAGGGAAAAAAACGCCGTGACCACATCACACCTGTACTGGCTTCCTTACATCGGCTTCCAGTTTCCTTCAGGATCCAGTTTAAAATTTTATTACTCGTTTTTAAAAGTCTTAACGGCCTGGCACCATCCTATCTGTCTGAGCTACTACACCCCCACACCCCAGTCAGAGCAATGAGGTCTACCAGCCTGTTGCTGCTGGAGGTTCCCAGATCTAAACTTAAAAGTAGAGGTGATAGAGCCTTCTCAGTGGCAGCCCCCAATCTGTGGAACAGCCTGCCACTGCATATAAGAGCTGCTCAGACTCTTGAGCATTTTAAATCCCTGCTGAAAACCCATTTCTTCTCACTGGCTTTCAGCACTAGTTAAGCATGAGATCTTGGTTTTAGTGCTATTTATTTTATCTTCATTTGTTTTTATGATGTTTTATTGGTGATTTTATTACGTTTTATTGTTTATTTTACCATGTATATTTGTTTATATGTATTTACATGCATAGCCTGTACAGCACTTTGGTCAACTCAGGGTGGTTTTTAATGTGCTATAGAAACAAACTTGACTTGACTTGACTTGACTTGACTTGACTTGGGTGCTAACGAGATGCCAGGTCTTTACCAGAACTGAATTTTTTGCAACAAAATCAGGTACTTTTTAACAAGATGTCCGGACACTTCCAGGCGTCTTTGTGGTGCCAAAAACAGGTATTTTCTAACAAGACGTTGGGACGTTTCTAGCTGTGATTCAGCAACACACCAGGTATTTTTTAAAGACATGCTGGGACATTGGCTGCCGAGTTTTTAGCAACAACATGAGCTTTTTTAACCACACACAATAACCACAGTGTTGTCACTACATAAAGGTGAAAATGAAAAAGTAAAGAAACATAATCTTATCTTACTATTTATTGACATTATAAAAACATTATAGGAACATTATGTGAGACTCTGTTCAGGTTTCATGTCTTTAGGTGAATACACATTGAGACAGAGACGGCGTGTTTGGACAGAGACGCTCCCGTCCTCAGCTCCCTGCAGGGTCAGGTCTCTTTAACGGGTCATTTCACCTCATTGTTATTCAGTCCGCTCGGCGTTCTCACAGTCACAGCGTGAAGCTTCACACATGTTCTCCTCCATGTTTGCTTCATATACAACCAGCTGTGGGAGATGTACTTTAGGTAGGAACACTACAGTGTAGAAGTACTCTGTTATTCACATTCAAATGTACATAAAGTACTGAGAGTACTCATTATTCAGAGTAATATTATATTACTCTATTATGAATATTACACAGGAAGTGTTTTTCTCTTTAGAAAGTTTAAACATCACGTTATATAATAACTGTCAGTCCGTCAGCGAGTCACCTTCTCCTCACGTTCCTCCTCGTTACATCATCGCTGCACACGTGAACACTTCACATCTGTTGGTTTGAGACGTCACAGCTGGATCCTGGAGTCCAGCAGGTGAACAAACGCAGAGTCTCAGGTGAGCAGACGGGTCGTAGAGGTTTAAGTTCACAGCGTGAGTCTGAGTCAACACGTCTTCAGCTTCCAACAAAAACACCTTTGGCTTCACATGTTACATAAGCAGGTGCTGCGGTTTGATGAGACGCTCAGGTGATTATTTATCTGCTCCAACAGTCAGAAACTTTATGATCCTTTAAAATCCACCGTCGAGATCTCACCACAGAGGAACCATCAGAACATCAGCAGCTGTAATTATGTGACTAAAGTTAAATGTTTTGGGAGTCAGAGTTGATGTGTTAAAAGGTTTTCTGTGTGTGTGTGTGTGTGTGTGTGTGTGTGTGTGTGTGTGTGTGTGTGTGTGTGTGTGTGTGTGTGTGTAGGAGGCAGCCTGTGCTTATGTCATAGCCCTCATGGCAGTGTACTGGTGCACAGAGGTGTTGCCGCTGGCGGTGACGGCGCTGCTGCCGACCATCCTGTTCCCTGTCCTTGGCATCATGGAGTCCAAAGACGTAAGACTGGACACACACATACACACACACACACACACACACACCCTACAGCAGGGGTGTCCAGACCAGACACCCTACAGAGGAAACTCATTTCAGGCGCTTGTATCGGTGACCTCATTCTTTCAGTCACTACCCAGAGCTCATGACCACAGGTGAGGGTTGGGACGCAGATGGACCAGGACATCGAGAGCTTACACATCACTGCAGACGCCGCACCAAACCACCGATCCATCTCACGCTCCATTCCACCCTCACTCATGAACAAGACCCCGAGACATTTGACCTTCTTCTCTTGAGGCAGTAACCCTCTCCCAACCCAGAGGGAACAATACAGCGTTCTCCAGCAGAGAACCATGACCTCAGATTTAGAGGTGCTGACTCTCATCCTGACCGCTTCACACTCAAACCGCCCCAGATCACGCCGGAGGTCGACAGAACCACATCATCTGCAAAGAGCAGAGATGTAACTCTGAGGTCCCCAAACTGGACCCCTTCCTCTTCAATTATTTTTGGGGCAAATCCACAAGTCACTAAATTAATGTTTGACATTGAGGTTAATATTTATCAATGTCTGTGGTTGAACGAAAAACCTGCTTCATCTTTTATCACAGGTCTTTATCAGAGAGATGAACTCTAGAGTGATGCTGAACTGTTGGTAGATTTTGTTCCAGGATACATGAGCTACTTCAGTGGTGTTACTGGAGCGTCTTTGTGTTGTTAATCTTGAGAGACGTCCCTGCCTTGTTACGAAAATCTGCACCGACCAATAAAATGAAGTAAAAGGCTGAAAATAACCCAAAGAAATTAATTCTCATCCACAGTCTGAGGCCCTGATCACACAGAAAGCACGCAATGTGCACCACACTGCCTTTTTGTAACTGAATGCCACTAGTAAAAAAAAAGGCAGGCAACCACCCCATCACATCCTCACCCTAACCTTCCTGTGTAGTCTATCCACTGTTTATTTATCTATTTTAATTGTATTTCTTTCACAGTAATCAGTGTGTTGCTGCTGCCATGTTGAGGCAGAGGGTGCTGTCTGTAGCTCTGGTTGAGGGTGAGAGGCTGTGTGTGGGTACATGAGACCCTAAAAAAGAGGCTGGATCATGGGGAGTACCACCAGTTTCTCCTCCATTGTTTACCAACTGTAAACTTGTTGTCATGACCACCACAGAAGCCCCGCCTCTCAAATCATCCCATTGGACAATGGGGAAAAAGCAGAGATGACGTGGGGCGCTTTTCTGCTCTGCGCTGAGTTTGTTTTTGGTTTTTTGTAACTCATGGAGTTCAGAGCGCTCCGGCAAAAACACCAGGTGCCTTTACGGAAACATGAGGCGCAAAAAGCTTCATTCTGATTAAAAACTGTCACAAAAAGTCGCCTCCAGCTGCTGAAACACTTCGTGTGTGATCAGTGTGTGAGGCTGACAGACACTGCTCATTAACTTTAAAACTTTAAACGACTCACCTTTTGTTTCAGTTCTGGTTTAATCATTTCAAAGTTCAAGTGTTGATGACCAATAAGTCCTGAAAACATTGACAGGTGGATCCTCCTGTTTCTAACTGCCTGAAAATCATCATCAAGAGATTCATGAGATGGAAAGATGGACTCTTCTTCTAACACTGAGAAATGATTTACACACAGCAGGATGAATGGATCATATATTAGTTGGACAAATGAACATGGTGCTCCGCCTCACAGTGTAAAGCCTTATTTAACCTCCTTTTGTTCAACACTGGGCCAGTCATGGAGAATTATTACGTAGAGCTGCATAAAGACCTGCTGACTGTGTGTGAGGTCCTGGTGCCTGGTACACATGTCATTCTTGTTGCATTAGGTGTCAAAAGCAGCTCTGCAGTGTTGAGGTTTGTTGTCTAACACCTGTCAATCCTTCCTGCTGTGTGTCAGGTGTGTATGCAGTACCTGAAGGACACCAACATGCTGTTTGTGGGCGGGCTGATGGTGGCCGTCGCCGTGGAGCACTGGAACCTCCACAAACGCATCGCACTCCGAGTTCTGCTACTGGTCGGAGTCCGGCCCGCCCTGTGAGTCACATGATCTCCTGAGCTACACCCGCCCACCAGGGTCGATGTCTGCGTTACTGAATACAAGAACAAAATGAATCTGTTAAACAGAGATGTTATTTATAACACTCAGCAGCACGCCATCAGACTGAAACTAAACTGTTTGGTAGATAAAAAGTTTTCTATTGTTCTCACTTGTGGAATTAAAATGTAATGTTTGACCTGAGGGTGGCGCCAGAGACGAGGTCATGTTGCTATTAAATCTCAGGGATTGTTCCACGTTCAGACTCAGTCATGCTAACATGTAGCATCAGTGTTAAGTTCATAAAACGTTTATCATTTCAGCATTATCTGAGGCTGACAGGATTTTATTTCAAACTGAATTCAAAAAGTTCAAAACATTTTAGTCCACAAAAATTCTAATTGTCTACGATTTCTACGAAAAAAATCAACACTTAAGTCGACAACAATTTACTACGGTTTAGTTGATTTAAAAAAATCATGACATTTCAGTCATTACGTTCAGTCCTGATGATTTCTATCTGTTTTAATCTTTAAACTGATCCAGTGAGGCTGATTCATGGATCATAAATCAGACTCAAGGTGACAGGTTGTATAAGATAATGTGTGTGTCATGTCTCCAGCAGTGTGTGACAGGTTTAAGGGCTGATGTACGAGCACACACTCACTGATCATCATCTGAAAAGCTCAACATCTCTCTATTTATGCTCTCAACAAATAACTAATGTGAGCCAACTAGGATTTGTCCCCAGGTTCATTGTAAACTCTGACTTATCCATGTGACTGTTAAGAAGCAGAAACATAACTTGTTTCTTCATGTGCAACATGTTAGTCTGGAGGTTTAAACTGGTGTCCTCTCACAGAGTTGCTGATTCAAACTAAACTTTCATCTCTGTCAGAGAAAACTGATCTGAGTTCAGCCTGTTTACTCACAGCACAGCTACACTCACAGATAACTGAGCCTCCTACCTGTACCTCTGTCTGCCAGGTTGATGCTGGGGTTCATGGGAGTGACGGCCTTCCTGTCCATGTGGATCAGCAACACGGCCACCACCGCCATGATGGTCCCAATCGTCCAGGCCGTCCTGGACCAGCTCCACGACAACGTAGAGCCTGAACCCTCCTCAAAGAGCCAGAGAGGGAGTGTCGACCTCCACCTGGAGCATCAGGAGAAAACCGGTGGCATCCTGCAAACTGCCGCTCTGAACACGCTGGAGAACGGTACGACTAATACACGCTTTTATGTAGCAGATATGTTGAAACTTTATGTTTCAACAATGCTGTGGTTAACGTGAGGTTATGTTTAGGCCCAAAGACCACTTGGTTATGGTTTGGAAAACATGTTGTGGTGTAGAAAACCCGGTTTGGTCACCAACATGGCTGTAAATATCCCAATGTCTCGTTTAAGAACACTTTGTTTTGGCAAACAGTCCCGACGTCTCTTTAAAAACACCCTGATTTCTCCAAAAACATGGCTGAAAAAACTTCAAGCATCTCATTAAAAAATACCAAATTTTGTCAGCAAAACTCAACTGGAAATGTCCTGAGGATTTTTGAATAATATCAGGATTTGTCGCCAAAATATTTGAATCATTAAGTGACTGGATTCAGTTTCTCTGTGGTCTGACACTGACCTGTAATGTGTGTGTTTCCTCCCAGGTCTGAATGTTGCAACTTTAACACAAGGCAACTCAGAGAAAACCAGCAACCTGCAAGACAACATGTCCTCTGAGCAGAAGGTGTCCTCAGACGGTCAGATGGACAGACAGGAGATCATCAAACCGACACCACAGGACAAACCACCAGGACCTCCAGGACCACCAGGACCTCCAGGACCCGGTGAGTCCACAGAGGAGAAAATCCATGAGTGCAAAAATCACTCATTAGATTGATTTTTTTTCTTTAGGGCAGCTGTTTGTTTTTGTTCGTTGCAGTAAAATATGAATATTACCCCATCAACAACTTTGTGGAGAGTTTGGTTAAAGTAACAGTGTTTCAGTAGTGTAATGCTAAATCAGTGGAGCCCTCGTGTAATTTCATATTGGACATCAAGTGCAAGTGTTTGTAACCGTTCATAACCAACCTGAACTATAGTTTATTTGCCATAAGCCAAACACTCAATATTTTGTTAAGAAAAAAACAACAACCTGGTTTTCTCACCAAAAGCCCGGCTGGCAATGTCCCAGGAGCTTGTGGGTTTTATTTATCAAAAACATTTAATCTGAAATACCCAGTTTGTTGCCAAAAACAAGGCTGTAAATGACCTGGTGTCCCGTTAAAAAATACCTGGTTTTGTTACCACAAAAAACATTGAAAATGACCCGGTCTTGTTGACAAAAACATGCCTGAAAATGTCCCAACACTTTGTTAAAACATGCATGGTTTTGTCGCCAAAAGCACCGCTGGAAATGTCCCATCATCTCATTAAAGAAATACCAGTTTTGTTCCCCAAAACAACCCTCGAAGTCTCATTAAAAAAGATCTGGTTTTGTTCCCAAAAAAATGGCTGGCAGCATCCCAACATTTTTTTTTAAATACCCAGTTTGTCGCCAAAAACAAGGCTGTAAATGACCCAGCATCTGGTTAAAAAGCATCTGGTGATGATGTCGTTCCCCGGCCCTTACCATACTGCAGCTGCCGAGCACAGACGTTGTAGAAAAATGGAATTTTATATTCCAAATGTTGACATAAGATTTAAAAGAATGTTTTTGTTCTTGTATAACCGTTCAGTGTTCAGAGCTGAGACCCTTCTGGAAACTTTTTGTTGGTGCATTCTGGGATACTTTGACATCTGAGACGTAACGCTGAGTACTTCAATAATTTCTGTCAAAGGTCGCACCTCTTGTCAGAATTCAGTCATAACTCAGATCTGAACACAGACATTAACAAAATGTTTTTAGATTCAGAGTGATTTACACTCCAAGAGGACGTCGCCATGTCTGATGTCCATCATGAGAAAACATCCCTGAAAAATCACAGACAATAGACGCTCCTGGTGACTGCAGACCCCGAGAATCCTCCTGTTTTTTTAAGTTTTCCATGAGTTCACTGCAAACAGGAGCTGACTTTTAATGAAGACAATTCACAACACGTAGAGCAGGGCTGAATTTCCTGTTTACAAATTTTACAGCATGATTATTCCTGTAATTGACCTAAGCCCCGCCCCCTCCACTCACCTGGACAAACTATCAACACTCAGTGAGCGGCGCTATGGCAGGTGTCACAGTACACGACATTTCACAGGAGCCAACTGATGATTTTTGGGGACATAAGGATCAGATGTCATTGAGAAGTAACCAAAAGGGCCTAAACTACGCATTGGAGGGATATATTCATCATTTTATTGTTGAGAAGGTCGATGAAAAGCTTAAATTACAAGCCAACATTTACAGGTCACAGTGTTCGCTTGTGAAGCGCATCTGGTTGCCGTCACCATCAAAGACAACAAGTTAAAGTGCCACTGAAGTTAAGGTTTTTGGCTCAGAATATGAGAAAAGGATAACGGCCTTTTTACCATCTTTACCAAGAGTGTCTCTGCGTTAGTTTGGTGCTACAGTATTTACACTGAATCATTCAGCATAACGTTTGCCAACCTTTGTTATCTCTGCCATTACAGATAAGTTAATGAAGCTAAGCTCCAGAAGTTAACGTTAGCTTAACTAGAGCCCTTTGGACAACAGCTAACAATGATGTACCATCACCAAAGTACAAAACTAGAACAAAACAGGCTAATGAACTCCCAGCAAACAAGGTGACATGATGAACAACGCAGCTAGGAGCTAACGTTAGGCTAACTTTAGCTAACGTTAGCTAGAGATGTTAAAGATAACTTTATATTTCTTTCCAGCAAAGTGACAATATGTTGCCTCAAACACAATGTTGACTTACCTTAGAACAGATGTAGACATCATTGTTAATCTTATTCACGTTGAGTTGATGTTGTGGTCTAACGTTACCACACAACTTTATCCAAAGGAGACACTTTTCTGGCTTGAGATGTGGTTTAAAGTGTAAAAATACACCTGGTCGCCAGCCTCTCAGGATACCTTGTGTCAGAGCTGCATGTACCCCATGCACACCGCTTGACCATTTTAAACTGCAGATCTTTCTGTGATGCATTTCAATGGACGTCCAGGCAGAGGATGTGCCAGTGTATGGGGATGGCTACACGCACTGTGATTGGCTCATCACGTCTGAGGGCGGGGCTTAGCCACAGGTCAATTTAAGTAAACAAGGGATGATGATAGTTAGTTTTGTGGTTAGATCTCATGAGATCACAGCTGTAACACAGCCCGTCTAAGAACATCCCAAAAACTACTAAAAACTGATGCATGATCTGGAGACTGATCAGAATCTGCGGTTAATCAACACACGCAGTGGTCGTGGCGGTGGAGAACGTCTGCTGTCAGGTGGAGGTGGTGGAGCTGAGTGATGAAGAGGAGCAGAGGAGGAGCATGAGTAAAGGACTCCTGCTGTGTGTGTGCTACGCTGCCAGCATCGGGGGCATCGCCACGCTGACCGGAACCGGACCGAACCTGGTTCTGATGGGACAGATGAGCCAGTAGGTGTCACATACACACACACACACACACACACACATGAACGGCTCCAAATCCAAACCAATGACCCGCTAACAACAGCAACGACACTCTGACTATGATTCACAGTGTCGGTGTCAAACAAACATCTGAGAACCAGTGAGTACAATGGATCTATGAAGAGACCAGGACACAGTTTTGGGGGCGGGGCCTCCTTCATTCTTATAAAAGTTGCTCAGTGGAGCCAAAACAGTTCATGTTCTGGAATTACCCACATCTTCTGCATCACTGAGCCCATAGAGCAGGAGCACGCAAGACTTCTGATGGCCAAGCAACTAACTTCCTATTTAGCACTCCGATAACCTGAATGAGGATAAAATTATTTCGTCGTGCGGCTCTTCTCGACTCTCCAAATGTTATCGCACCAAACTGATCAAATCCTGATCGTGAAATGAGTCATTTTGCTGAGGTTGTGTCCATCATGAGGAAGGTTACCTTTGACATGTAATACTGTGAGAGAGAGCAGAGCAACGGATGCAGCAAACACCCGACTTTCACCTGGCTGTTCACTTCCTGCATGACCACATGCTTTCGTTGACATCCTGCCTTTGGTTGCTGCATCCAGAACCTCAACAGCAGACACAGAAAGATATCCAGTGCGTAATATGTAGACGTGAAAGTCCTCTGACAAAGCGTTGTTACCTCTGGCTCCAAAAATCAAGATGGCGACGGCCAAAGTGCCTAACTCGAGGCTTCAAATTAGGAGTCCACAAACCAGCAGGTGACATCAGGGTGGCTGCATCCATTATTTAAACAGTCTGTGGTTACTCCCCAACTCTGATTGTGACATAGCAACTTTAATGGGAATGAATAGAAGGCCCCGCCTCCACCGCCATATCCAGTTCTCTTCTATACCCATTCAGACCGAAGGTTTCAGGTTCCCTCATGTTGAACAGACGACACACTGATGTTTACAGTGCTTCCTCTTTGCAGTCCTCATTTCAACACTCTGCGGAACCAAAGAGTGATGGTCACTGATTGTTTGGTCAGATTTGTGACCTTGTTCACTCCTTGATCAGAAAGTTTGAGGTTTTTAACATTTGAAAACTTTGACTTCATTTGTTCAGTGTAGAGAAACTTTATCATACTTCTGGTGTCAGTCCTCAAATTCTGATCTCAGCTCTGTTTAAAGGTCGAACCTTTGCTTGAAATGTTTCTTTTTGATAAAGGTTTATTGTGAAGTTTAACTTCCTGTTTGTCTCGTTCTCACAGACTCTTCCCTCAGAACGGTGACGTGATCAATTTTGCGTCCTGGTTCGCATTCGCCTTCCCCACCATGGTGCTGACGCTGATGCTCGCCTGGTTCTGGCTGCAGTTTCTCTTCATCGGCTTCAAGTGAGTCTCTTCACCTAAACAAAACAAAAGTTCACTCAGCTTCCTGTGAAGAGTCGAGTCGAGGTTATTCAGGTGTCTCTCAGCACTGGTTGTTGGTTTTGGTAGTTTCTTAAAGATCTTGAATCAGCCAGCTGTTAAATGTTGACTTTGGTTCTTCACAGCCTGCGGAAGACGTGGGGTTGTGGGGCGGTGCAGTCGGAGAAGGAGCGAGCGGCATACGAAGTGATCCGGGACGAGCATCGGCGTTTGGGGCCGGTGACTTACGGAGAGTTCAGCGTCCTGGCGCTCCTCATCCTCATGGTGGTGCTGTGGTTCACACGAGACCCGCGCTTCATGGACGGCTGGGCCACCCACGTCTTCAACGCCAAGGCTGAGTGAGTACCAACAGACTCGTACACGAGTCGAGTCAGAGTAACTGAGGGGCTCAGAGAACTCTCAATAAAAGACTTGTTCAAACTTTGTGAAGTATCTCCACAGTTTAAGAACAGACGAACCAGCAGTAGATCGCTGTTTTCATGATCCTGATTTAAAGAGATTTAAAATAAGAACCGTAATGTTCTTTTAGCAACACAAAGCTAAGGCCTCTGTCTTCTGTGCCGTCACATCATAACCTTACCTTACGTTACAGGTGGTGGGAACATAATCATTTACTGGAATTACACCAGAGTTTGATAATAATGGCTGCAGGAGATCATTGACATTGCGTAATCCTGTAAAGACCAATCTGAAATAAAACTACAATAGTGAGAACATTTATTCTTTTTGCAGCAGAAAGCTAAAGCTTCTGTCTTCTCCATCATCACGTCAATGACGTCATTGCTCTACATTACTTGTGGTGCAAAATTGCACGGTGTTACAGGAGGAATGAATAAAGAATTTAGCGCAACGCCTTCTTTATTCTGCTCATAAAAATGAGCGTATCTCAAAACCTAAATAATGTTCAGAGTTCAAATATCAAACGGAGTGTTACAAATGTTTTCTTTATGGTTCTACATGTAAAAATCTTTTGGATCAAAATGTTTGGTGTTTTTATTTTGTAAAATCTGACAAAAAAAAAACATGTTTTTTGTATTATTTTTTTTAATGCCACAATTTCAATCCTTTAATCAGTTCTTTCGGTTTATTGACTTCTTAAACCTTTTAGCTCAGGTTGTACAGGTTCTAGGGCTAGGCAGCTTTTGAAGATACTCCGGTCGCGGTCTTTGTTGCAGTGACGTTGCAGTACGTTTCCTCTGTGTGTTTCAATCTGCTCCATCTGGACTGAAGTCGAGTCTCTGTGGCTCCACACTCAGTCTGTAGATCCTTTAATCTGCTGTGTGGAGTCTGAACACCACCTGGAATATGTGTGTGTGTGTGTGTGTGTGTGTGTGTGTGTGTGTGTGTGTGTGTGTGTGTGTGTGTGTGTGTGTGTGTGTGTGTGTTCAGCTCTGGTCCTGCATTAATGTAAAGTGGAAAAAGAGTTCAGACGATGAATGAGCCCGCAGTGTTGTCAAACGCAGACCTTGCCTCGGGGCAAACACACAGGAATCAGAGGCGAAGAACAAACAGAGGAAACGTGTCCTGGGTACAAACTGTGGGACTGACCTGCACACTGTCGCTGCATGAAGTGCGTCAGGCCGCAGGTCACCGAGGCTGCCGACACTCAACTGGTCTCAACGCTCACCACATGAGCACATGAACAGGTCCAGAGTCGAGTCTTTACACAAGTGCTCCCTGAACTCCGACTGAAAGATCAGTCACACTTTGTCATTTATATTCATTTATTCAGTGTTAATCTTGCTGACGAAGACAATGGTGAACATTTTTTACCTTTTTTACATGATGAAAATGAGACGATGACGAGCTAAAGAAAGATCTTGATAATAAAAATCTATGTTTCATTTTTGCTGTGTGTAGTTTGAAGATAAAACACAAAAAAATCACCAAAAGTTGACTAAAATGTAAAATTTTTGGTGACCAAAACATTTTGAATCGTCATCTAGTAAAGTCTAAAACATTTTGAAGCTTTGTCGACCAAAACTAAAAGTTTTCATCAACTAAATCCTTTAAAATGTTTGTAGACTAAAATTTTTTAAATCTTCTTCAAATAAAATCTTTTGAGTTTTCATCAACTAAAACTCTGAAGGATAAGAATGACTAAAATGTGATTAAAACTAATAAACATTTTGGTCTCAAGGCTAAGACTAAATCCAAAACAGCTGCCAAAATGAACACGGATCCAAATAATGAACGGGCCCTTGCACCTTTGTGCATGTCGGGGGTGTTGGCGGGACGCTGGTTGATGGAAGACTCATGACTTAGACGTTATTTGCTGTGTGGACTGTTTGTTGCTGGATAAGATGTATTGCATTGTGTCCCACTGTACGGCGCTATAGAGAAAACACAGTAGTTATACATCATGTTGTTGTATGTCATGTGTAGATCACACTGTGTAAATTAAACGTAAATCTGATGATTTGTCAAATAAAACTGACTTCTGTTGGCAGTAGGTGGCGCTCTGCCTGTGGGTCAGTATGGGTTATTTATGTCTTCAGGCTGGGAAATTTGGGGCAGATTGGACACCATAAAGTCAAGTTACGACAATGTCCTGTGTCATGCGGAAACGTCAGGATTTGCTGCATCGCCATGGCAACAAGGAAAAAGAAACAGAATTGTGGTGTGAAGATTGTAAACCCAAAATCCGAAACAAATCTGACAAACGCTTCTGCAACGAGTTCCTAAAAGTCTTTTACGTTTCCTCTTCAACGTCACCTCAATAACGTCGTTATTCTGCTTCACTGTTTTGTGTAAAAGGTACGATCACAGAACGGAGGGACGGAGTCGTCTCACCTTTAAAGTTGCATGGAAGGTAGCAACAGCGCTGAAACAATGTCTGTCCAGCAGGACGGGACCATGGGCACCACGGGAGTAACTTTTTGCCGACGTGTTATGAGTGCACCCCACCACGGGAGATTTAAAAAGCTGCTGCTAGCAGTTAGCAGCTAACTCTAAGAGGAAGAGCAGCAGCTGAAAATGTCCACAAATAGTGAAAACAAAGAGGTCCAGGAGCTCCTTACCCTCCGAGCAGAGGACGAGATCAGCCGCCATATAACAGGGACGTTAAATGATCGTTATTGACATGTGATGTCACTGTTATTGTTCATAAAGAGCTGCTAACACGTATGTTATATGTCACACTAGAGGCTGATGCTGTTGTGTTACATGTCACAGCTCTTTTGATTCCATGATGTCGTCATGTTGTCTAAACCCACACTGGAGCAACAACCGTCCTTCAGCGGCTCTATAGCGCCATCTAAAGACCTGGAACCACCTGTGCAGGATGGTCTGAGGTCCGTTCTGCGTCGTCAATGTCCATAGCGATGTCAACATTGTGTTGTAAATTTATAAAGTCCCAGCTGGGTCACATGACCAGCGCAGGATGTCATCCATTGATCTGTTTGTCCTGCTGCTGTCCGTCCTTCAACACTGAGCTGAAATTACAACAACAACAAAAAAACCTGAGTCCATTTCCGAGAAGAAGGAGAAATATCAGTGATCGGAATCAGGAGGTGACGGACTGATAAAATCTGAGCTCTCATCTCTTTCATTTTATTCTCCTCAACTCATTTTAATTTAAACCCTTTCATCACAGAAACAGAATCACAGTTATTAAACTGTGAGCTTCTTCCTCCTCCTTCACGCTGAAATGAAATTGAATTTAGTCCTGAGATCATGTTTAACTTCATGGCTCTTGTAGAGCTGTTGAAAAAAGCAATATCATAACTGAGTCCTGCAGCGAATCACAGCCTTGCTGATTCATTCATTCATTCATTCATTTTCCGTAACCACTTATCCTGTTGGGGTCACAGGGGGGTGGAGCCTATCCCAGCTGGCACTGGGCGAGAGTCACCACTTAACCTGCATGTCTTTGGACTGTGGGAGGAAACCAGAGCACCTGGAGGAAACCCACGCTGACACCAACACCAACAGATATTAATGTTTGATGTTTGTCATTTCCTTAAAGAAATGAACATCTATATTTTCTGGACCTGAGGGGTTTAAAGAGGTCAGATCCTTCTGTAGGTGAAGCTGATGGTCAGTTAGAGGCTGGAAGTGTGTTTTTGGCAGCAGGACTCAGGTGATCTGACCTGGTTTTTTAAAGGTGGGGTTGGAGGGGGGGGGGGGCGGGGCAGTTACCTTGGACATGGAGTTTGAGCAAACAGGTGATTTCAACATGTTTCCTGATTGTACAGGTTGCTCGTAAGCAAACTGCAGCTGATGCCAAAATAAGGATTCAACTTTCACCTGCAATCCTTCACCGTCCCTAAAGAGACGGTGATTAAGGTGTATACATACTGGAAAGACACAGAGACATGGCAAAGATACAGAGACACAGCGAAGACACAGGGACGTGATGATGATAGAGACATGATGATGACACATGGCGAAGACACAGGGACGTGATGCTGACAGAGACATGACGATGACACATGGCGAAGACACAGGGACGTGATGCTGACAGAGACATGACGATGACACAGAGACATGGCGAAGACACAGGGACGTGATGCTGACAGAGACATGGCAAAGACACAGAGACACGGCGAAGACACAGACACACAGCGACGGATGATGATAGACACATGATCATGACACAGAGACGTGACGATGACACAAACACGGCAAAGACACAGGGACATGATGATGATAGAGATGTAACGATGACACAGAGACATGGCGACGACACAGAGACATGGCGAAGACACAGGGACGTGATGCTGACAGAGAGATGACAATGACACAGAGACATGGCGAAGACACAGGGACGTGATGCTGACAGAGATGTGACGATGACACAGAGACGTGGCGATGACACAGAGACATGATGATGACAGAGACATGGCAAAGACACAGAGACACGGCGAAGACACAGACACACAGCGACGGATGAATATAGACACATGATCATGACACAGAGACGTGACGATGACACAAACACGGCAAAGACACAGGGACATGATGATGATAGAGATGTAACGATGACACAGAGACATGGCGACGACACAGAGACATGATGACAACACAGAGACATGATGACAACACAGAGACATGGCGAAGACACAGGGACGTGATGCTGACAGAGACTGTACAGAGAGTTTAAGTTTATTTACTTTATTAATCCCCCTGAGGGGAAATTCAGTGTTTTCACTCTTGCCTGTCAATTACACACAGGTCCGAAAGACACACACATGCACAAACAGGACCTGTACATGCACAAAGTGGAGAGATGTCAGAGTGAGGGGGCTGCCCTTGGTCAGGCGCCCCGAGCAGTTGGGGGGTTCAGTGCCTTGCTCAAGGGCACCTCGGCAGTGCCCAGGAGGTGAACTGGCACCTCTCCAGCCACCAGTCCACGCTCCATATTTGGTCCGAACGGGGACTCGAACAGGTGACCCTTCGGTTCCCAACCCAAGTCCCTATGGACTGAGCTACTGCCGCCCTGATGACACGGAGACATGACGATGACAGAGATGTGACGATGACACAGAGACGTGGCGACAACACAGAGACCTGATGACAACACAGAGACATAACGACGACACAGAGACATGATGATGACACAGAGACGAGACGACAACACAGAGACATAACGACGACACAGAGACGAGACAACGACACAGAGACGTGATGACAACACAGAGACGTGACGACAACACAGAAACAAAACAACGACACAGAGACGTAACAACGACACAGAGACGTGACGACGACACAGAGACGTGACGACGACACAGAGACGTGACGACGACACAGAGACATGACGACGAAACAGAGACGTGACGATGACACAGAGACATGATGACATGGGAAAAAACATCCTTAAACAGACCACCAGTGTGTTGTAAATTTAAATTTACTGAAGAAAGAAACAGAATTAATTATTCGCTGCACTTCTGGACTGACTAAAAGTAAAAAGTAAAGGACATTTGGGGACATTTTTAAGACTTGAGGACTATGTTATACATTTTTAACAAGTGTGGACATTTGGAAAAAAGTCAGGACGTTTTTACAAAGCGAGGACATTTGGTGAAAGTTGGGACGGTACAGAGTTAGTGAGTTAAAGTGAATCATTTTGGTGTAGGCAGGTCAAATTCTCCTCCTGATCTTTTTTTCAATGAATGAATAACACGTTAAAAAAACCACTCAGTGTGAAGAGGACGTGGATTCATGGATTTTGGGGACGTGCCAGTACTTTTGGTTGCTGAGTTCAAACACAAACACTCTGTGGTGAAATCCCCATTCATGAACTGAGCGGCTGCTATTGCACCATGTGACCCGTTACTCCACGCCGACAGAGGACACGAGGACATCTGATTATCGCAGAACAAACATGAAGGCAAACAGGAAGTGAAGCTGCGTGAGGAGGATAAAGAGTTGGCGAAGAACACATAGGGTCACTATTTATTCATCCTGGTGCCATTTTACAGTGTTACAAAAAAAAATCCAACGTACCCGAGAACAATCCGACATCAAACTACGAGTCGGCATCACGTTCAGAGAGGACGGTACTGAACACATGAAACAGCAGTCGTATAAATACTGTTTTCATCTTTGTAACTTGAGCTGTAAATCAACCAAAAACAACTTTATCCTGAGACAAAACATCTGTTTATATTCTGTGGATTTAATTAACTTTTAGATCAATTATGATTATTATTATAGGTTTTATTATAACTACACTGTAGACATTCATCAGTCTGTGATGTCATAAAGCTGCCCTCTAAAGACGAGCTGGTTTTTCGACCATGTTAATAAAAGAGTCTTCATTGACTTTGTCCTATTTGTTTTTGTGGGATGTGAATGTTTGTTGTTTTCTGCTGATTTGATCAAAGTAAATAAATAAAAGTTGTTGTGTCTGCAGGTTTGTCACTGACGCCACCGTCGCTCTGTTTGTTGCTGTGTTGCTGTTTGTTCTTCCTTCTGAGCCGCCGCACTTCCTCTGCTTCTGGAGGAGCTGTGATACAGGTAACACATACACACACACACACACCACATCCACAAACACAAACAGTTGACATTTCTTGAATTTCTTTCAATGATTTGATTATAATATTGATTTCATCCAATCAGAGTCCACAGTGTCTCGAGGCCCTGCCCCAGCTCTGCTCACCTGGCAGGTGACTCACAAGAAGATGCCCTGGAACATCGTGCTGCTGTTGGGAGGCGGCTTTGCTCTGGCCAAAGGCAGCGAGGTGAGTTTAACATCTTCAGAGAGACACAGTGGAATGTGAGGACGTTTTTACAAAGTGAGGACGTTTATACAAAGTGAGGATGTTTTTCAAAGTGAGGACGTTTTTACAAAGTGAGGACGTTTTACAAAGTGAGGACGTTTTACAAAGTGAGGACATTAACAAAGTGAGGACGTTTTACAAAGTGAGGACATTAACAAAGTGAGGACGTTTTTCAATGTGAGGACCTTTTACAAAGTGAGGACGTCAACAAAGTGAGGACGTTTTACAAAGTGAGGACGTTTTTACAAAGTGAGGACGTTAACAAAGTGAGGACGTTTTTCAATGTGAGGACCTTTTACAAAGTGAGGACATTTTACAAAGTGAGGGCGTTTTTACAAAGTGAGGACGTTTTACAAAGTGAGGACATTTTACAAAGTGAGGACGTTTTACTAAGTTAGGACGTTTTACAAAGTGAGGACATTTTACAAAGTGAGGACGTTTTTAAAAAGTGAGAACGTTTTACAAAGTGAGGACGTTTACAAAGTGAGGACGTTTTACAAAGTGAGGACGTTTTTACAAAGTGAGGACGTTTACAAAGTGAGGACATTTTACAAAGTGAGAACGTTTTACAAAGTGAGGACGTTTACAAAGTGAGGACGTTTTTACAAAGTGAGGACGTTTTACAAAGTGAGGACGTTTACAAAGTGAGGACGTTTTTCAATGTGAGGACCTTTTACAAAGTGAGGACGTCAACAAAGTGAGGACGTTTTACAAAGTGAGGACGTTTTTACAAAGTGAGGACGTCAACAAAGTGAGGACGTTTTTCAATGTGAGGACCTTTTACAAAGTGAGGACATTTTACAAAGTGAGGACGTTTTACAAAGTGAGGACGTTTTTACAAAGTGAGGACGTTAACAAAGTGAGGACGTTTTACAAAGTGAGGACGTTTTTACAAAGTGAGGACATTTTACAAAGTGAGGGCGTTTTACAATGTGAGGACCTTTTACAAAGTGAGGACATTTTACAAAGTGAGGGCGTTTTTACAAAGTGAGGACGTTTTACAAAGTGAGGACATTTTACAAAGTGAGGACGTTTTACTAAGTTAGGACGTTTTACAAAGTGAGGACATTTTACAAAGTGAGGACGTTTTTACAAAGTGAGAACGTTTTACAAAGTGAGGACGTTTACAAAGTGAGGACGTTTTACAAAGTGAGGACGTTTTTACAAAGTGAGGACGTTTACAAAGTGAGGACATTTTACAAAGTGAGGACGTTTACAAAGTGAGGACATTTTACAAAGTGAGGGCGTTTTACAAAGTGAGGACGTTTTTACAAAGTGAGGGCGTTTTACAAAGTGAGGACGTTTTACAAAGTGAGGACGTTTTTACAAAGTGAGGACGTTTACAAAGTGAGGACATTTTACAAAGTGAGGATGTTTCCAAAGGGAGGACGTTTTTACAAAGTGAGGACGTTTTTACAAAGTGAGAACGTTTTACAAAGTGAGGACGTTTACAAAGTGAGGAAGTTTTTACAAAGTGAGGACGTTTCACAAAGTGAGGACGTTTACAAAGTGAGGACGTTTTTCAATGTGAGGACCTTTTACAAAGTGAGGACGTCAACAAAGTGAGGACGTTTTTAAAAGTGAGGACGTTTTTCAATGTGAGGATGTTTCCAAAGTGAGGACGTTTTTACAAAGTGAGGACGTTTTACAAAGTGAGGACGTTTACAAAGTGAGGACGTTTTTCAATGTGAGGACGTTTTTCAATGTGAGGACCTTTTACAAAGTGAGGACGTCAACAAAGTGAGGACGTTTTACAAAGTGAGGACGTCAACAAAGTGAGGACGTTTTACAAAGTGAGGACGTTTTTACAAAGTGAGGACGTTAACAAAGTGAGAACGTTTTTCAATGTGAGGACCTTTTACAAAGTGAGGACATTTTACAAAGTGAGGGCGTTTTTACAAAGTGAGGACGTTTTACAAAGTGAGGACATTTTACAAAGTGAGGACGTTTTACTAAGTTAGGACGTTTTACAAAGTGAGGACATTTTACAAAGTGAGGACGTTTTTACAAAGTGAGGACGTTTTTACAAAGTGAGGACGTTTACAAAGTGAGGACCTTTACAAAGTGAGGACATGTTACAAAGTGAGGACGTTTACAAAGTGAGGACATTAACAAAGTGAGGACGTTTTACAAAGTGAGGACGTTAACAAAGTGAGGAGATTTTACAAAGTGAGGACATTAACAAAGTGAGAACATTTTACAAAGTGAGGACGTTTTACAAAGTGAGGACGTTTTTACAAAGTGAGGACGTTTACAAAGTGAGGACGTTTTTACAAAGTGAGGACGTTTACAAAGTGAGGACATTAACAAAGTGAGGACGTTTTACAAAGTGAGGACGTTAACAAAGTGAGGAGATTTTACAAAGTGAGGACATTAACAAAGTGAGAACATTTTACAAAGTGAGGACGTTTTACAAAGTGAGGATGTTTTAACAAAGTGAGGACATTAACAAAGTGAGAACGTTTTTCAAAGTGAGGACATTAACAAAGTGAGGACGTTTTTACAAAGTGAGGACGTTAACAAAGTGAGGACGTTTTTCAATGTGAGGACCTTTTACAAAGTGAGGACATTTTACAAAGTGAGGGCGTTTTTACAAAGTGAGGACGTTTTACAAAGTGAGGACATTTTACAAAGTGAGGACGTTTTACTAAGTTAGGACGTTTTACAAAGTGAGGACATTTTACAAAGTGAGGACGTTTTTAAAAAGTGAGAACGTTTTACAAAGTGAGGACGTTTACAAAGTGAGGACGTTTTACAAAGTGAGGACGTTTTTACAAAGTGAGGACGTCAACAAAGTGAGGACGTTTTTCAATGTGAGGACCTTTTACAAAGTGAGGACATTTTACAAAGTGAGGACGTTTTACAAAGTGAGGACGTTTTTACAAAGTGAGGACGTTAACAAAGTGAGGACGTTTTACAAAGTGAGGACGTTTTTACAAAGTGAGGACATTTTACAAAGTGAGGGCGTTTTACAATGTGAGGACCTTTTACAAAGTGAGGACATTTTACAAAGTGAGGGCGTTTTTACAAAGTGAGGACGTTTTACAAAGTGAGGACGTTTTACTAAGTTAGGACGTTTTACAAAGTGAGGACATTTTACAAAGTGAGGACGTTTTTACAAAGTGAGAACGTTTTACAAAGTGAGGACGTTTACAAAGTGAGGACGTTTTACAAAGTGAGGACGTTTTTACAAAGTGAGGACGTTTACAAAGTGAGGACATTTTACAAAGTGAGGACGTTTACAAAGTGAGGACATTTTACAAAGTGAGGACGTTTTACAAAGTGAGGACGTTTTACAAAGTGAGGACGTCAACAAAGTGAGGACGTTTTACAAAGTGAGGACGTTTTTACAAAGTGAGGACGTTAACAAAGTGAGAACGTTTTTCAATGTGAGGACCTTTTACAAAGTGAGGACATTTTACAAAGTGAGGGCGTTTTTACAAAGTGAGGACGTTTTACAAAGTGAGGACGTTTACAAAGTGAGGACATTTTACAAAGTGAGGACGTTTTACAAAGTGAGAACATTTTACAAAGTGAGGACGTTTTACAAAGTGAGGATGTTTTAACAAAGTGAGGACATTAACAAAGTGAGAACGTTTTTCAAAGTGAGGACGTTTACAAAGTGAGGACATTTTTACAAAGTGAGGACGTTTACAAAGTGAGGACATTGACAAAGTGGGGACGTTTTTACATTGTGAGGACGTTTTACAATTTTACAAAGTGAGGACGTTTTTACAAAGTGAGAACATTTACAAAGTGAGGACGTTTTACAAAGTGAGGACGTTTTACAAAGTGAGGATGTTTTTACAAAGTAAGGACATTAACAAAGTGAGGACGTTTTACAAAGTGAGGACGTTTACAAAGTGAGGACGTTTACAAAGTGAGAACGTTTTTACAAAGTGAGGACGTTTACAAAGTGAGGACGTTTTTCAATGTGAGGACGTTTTTCAATGTGAGGACCTTTTACAAAGTGAGGACGTCAACAAAGTGAGGACGTTAACAAAGTGAGGACATTAACAAAGTGAGGACGTTTTACAAAGTGAGGACATTAACAAAGTGAGGACATTAACAAAGTGAGGACGTTTTACAAAGTGAGGACGTTTTACAAAGTGGGGACGTTTTTACATTGTGAGGACGTTTTACAATTTTACAAAGTGAGGACGTTTACAAAGTGAGGACATTTTTACAAAGTGAGGACGTTTACAAAGTGAGGACATTGACAAAGTGGGGACGTTTTTACATTGTGAGGACGTTTTACAATTTTACAAAGAGAGGACGTTTTTACAAAGTGAGAACATTTACAAAGTGAGGACGTTTTACAAAGTGAGGACGTTTTACAAAGTGAGGATGTTTTTACAAAGTAAGGGCATTAACAAAGTGAGGACGTTTTCACAAAGTGAAGACATTAACAAAGTGAGGACGTTTTACAAAGTGAGGACGTTTACAAAGTGAGGACGTTTACAAAGTGAGAACGTTTTTACAAAGTGAGGACGTTTACAAAGTGAGGACGTTTTTCAATGTGAGGACCTTTTACAAAGTGAGGACGTCAACAAAGTGAGGACGTTAACAAAGTGAGGACATTAACAAAGTGAGGACGTTTTACAAAGTGAGGACATTAACAAAGTGAGGACATTAACAAAGTGAGGACGTTTTACAAAGTGAGGACGTGAGGACATTAACAAAGTGAGAACATTTTACAAAGTGAGAATGTTTACAAAGTGAGGATGTTTTTACAAAGTGAGGACATTAACAAAGTGAGGACGTTTTTCAAAGTGAGGACATTTACAAAGTGAGGACATTTTTACAAAGTGAGGACATTTTACAAAGTGAGGACGTTTTACAAAGTGGGGACGTTTTTACATTGTGAGGACGTTTTACAATTTTACAAAGTGAGGACGTTTTTACAAAGTGAGAACATTTACAAAGTGAGGACGTTTTACAAAGTGAGGATGTTTTTACAAAGTGAGGATGTTTTTACAAAGTAAGGACATTAACAAAGTGAGGACGTTTTTACAAAGTGAGGACATTAACAAAGTGAGGACGTTTTACAAAGTGAGGACATTAACAAAGTGAGGACATTAACAAAGTGAGGACGTTTTAAAAGTGAGGACATTAACAAAGTGAGGACATTAACAAAGTGAGGACGTTTTACAAAGGGAGGACGTTTTACAAAGTGAGGACGTTTTTCAATGTGAGGACCTTTTACAAAGTCAGGACGTTTTTACAAAGTGAGAACATTTACAAAGTGAGGACGTTTTTACAAAGTGAGAACATTTACAAAGTGAGGACGTTTTACAAAGTGAGGACATTAACAAAGTGAGGACGTTTTTACAAAGTGAGGACATTAGAAAGTGAGGACGTTTTACAAAGTGAGGACATTAACAAAGTGAGAACGTTTACAAAGTGAGGACCTTTTACAAAGTGAGAACGTTTACAAAGTGAGGACATTAACAAAGTGAGGACGTTTACAAAGAGAGGACATTAACAAAGTGAGGACGTTTTACAAAGTGAGGACGTTTACAAAGTGAGGACCTTTTA
The DNA here is from genome assembly GCA_035609425.1 of Epinephelus awoara. NCBI lineage: Eukaryota > Metazoa > Chordata > Actinopteri > Perciformes > Serranidae > Epinephelus > Epinephelus awoara. The sequence goes on along the minus strand of CM069304.1, from coordinate 39,542,004 downwards.
CAAAGTGAGAACGTTTACAAAGTGAGGACATTAACAAAGTGAGGACGTTTACAAAGAGAGGACATTAACAAAGTGAGGACGTTTTACAAAGTGAGAACGTTTACAAAGTGAGGACATTAACAAAGTGAGAACGTTTACAAAGTGAGGACATTAACAAAGTGAGAACGTTTACAAAGTGAGGACATTAACAAAGTGAGAACGTTTACAAAGTGAGGACGTTTTACAAAGTGAGGACATAAACAAAGGGAGGACGTTTACAAAGTGAGGACCTTTTACAAAGTGAGGACGTTTTTACAAAGTGATGACATTAACAACGTGAGAACGTTTACAAAGTGAGGACATTAACAAAGTGAGAACGTTTACAAAGTGAGGACATTAACAAAGTGAGGATGTTTTACAAAGTGAGGACGTTTTACAAAGTGAGGACATTAACAAAGTGATGACATTAACAAAGTGAGGACGTTTTACAAAGTGAGGACGTTAACAAAGTGAGGACATTAACAAAGTGAGGACGTTTTACAAAGTGAGGACATTAACAAAGTGATGACATTAACAAAGTGAGGACATTAACAAAGTGAGGACGTTTTACAAAGTGAGGACGTTTACAAAGTGAGGACGTTTACAAAGTCAGGACGTTAACAAAGTGAGGACATTAACAAAGTGAGGACGTTTTACAAAGTGAGGACATGAACAAAGTGAGGACATTAACAAAGTGAGGACGTTTACAAAGTGAGGACGTTAACAAAGTGAGGACATTCACAAAGTGAGGACGTTTACAAAGTGAGGACGTTTTACAAAGTGAGGACGTTTCACGACGTAAGGACGTTTTACAAAGTGAGGACATTAACAAAGTGAGGACGTTAACAAAGTGAGGACATTAACAAAGTGAGGACGTTTACAAAGTGAGGACATTAACAAAGTGAGGACATTTACAAAGTGAGGAGATTTTACAAAGTGAGGACATTAACAAAGTGAGGACATTTAACAAAGTGAGGACGTTTTACAAAGTGAGGAGATTTTACAAAGTGAGGAGATTTTACAAAGTGAGGACATTAACAAAGTGAGGACATTTTACAAAGTGAGGACGTTTTACAAAGTGAGGACATTTTACAAAGTGAGGACGTTTTACAAAGTGAGGAGATTTTACAAAGTGAGGAGATTTTACAAAGTGAGGACATTAACAAAGTGAGGACATTTTACAAAGTGAGGACGTTTTACAATTTTACAAAGTGAAGACGTTGAGGACGTTTTTACAAAGTGAGGACATTTTACAAAGTGAGAACGTTTACAAAGTGAGGACGTTTTACAAAGTGGGGACGTTTTTACATTGTGAGGACGTTTTACAATTTTACAAAGTGAGGACGTTTTTACAAAGTGAGGACATTTACAAAGTGAGGACGTTTTTACAAAGTGAGGACAGTAACAAAGTGAGGACGTTTTACAAAGTGAGGACGTTTTACAAAGTGAGGATGTTTTTACAAAGTGAGGACATTAACAAAGTGAGGACGTTTTACAAAGTGAGGACGTTTTACAAAGTGAGGACGCACACTATGTGCAAAGGTTGTGCTGAATGATGTAAAAAAACATCCTCACTCTAAACTAGATCCAGACAGAAGCTTTACACCTTTCAGTGATATCATGTTTTCCTCATACTAACATGACACACGGTCTGTGTGTGTGTGTGTGTGTGTGTGTCTGTGTGTGTGTGTGTGTGTGTGTGTGTGTGGTCAGGTGTCCGGTCTGTCCCGCTGGCTTGGCACTCAGATGACGCCGCTACACTCCATCCCTCCCTGGGCCATCGCCGTCATCCTCTGCCTCCTCATTGCTACCTTCACAGAGTGTGCCAGCAACGTCGCCACGGCAACGCTCTTCCTGCCTATCCTGGCCTCCATGGTACCAAGACACACACACACACACACACACACACACACTCATGACACACACTGTACATTCACGCTCAGTCGTCATCAGCAGAGCTGTTCAGTTCAGGTTCCTGCAGATGTTTCACATTAAAAGCTTCTCAACAACAACAGAAGGAATTCAACACTTGTTAGTGTGAAAGGTCTCAACAGGAAGTGTCATCGAGCGTAACAGCGACGGAAAAAGAGCGAAGTTGAGAATCTGCATTTTTAGAATCTGAATAATTTGATCAGCGAAGTCGTTTTGACTGAACGTTGACATGAGTGTGTTTCTGTGTCCTGACGCAGTCTCAGTCCATAAACGTGAACCCTCTGTACGTGATGATCCCCTGCACCCTCAGCGCCTCCTTCGCCTTCATGCTGCCGGTGGCCACGCCTCCCAACGCCATCGCCTTCTCCTCCGGTATCCTCAAAGTGTCTGACATGGTGCGTCCTGATTCTGGAGGAAAATACCAGTATTTCAGCTCCGCCCATGACGCCATAATAACCTCCGTGTTCTTTGCGCCCCCTGCAGGCTAAAGCTGGCGTGGTGATGAACGTCATCGGGATCAGCTGCATCAGTCTCGCCATCAACAGCTGGGGGCGCGTCATCTTCGGCCTGGACTCGTTCCCTCCATGGGCCAACGCCACCACCGCCGTGTAGGATCAACAGCCAGCTGCCTCATGTTATTATTTCATCTTACAGTGGCGTGTGACCGCTGCTGGGTCTGAGCCGCCACGAACTTCGGACGTTCTCGCTGCTGATGTAGAGACAGTTTCCCAAAAGTTCTCTCAGCAGACTGCGACTGTGAGCGGGCTGAAACACTGCAGACTAAAACAGAAATTATAAATAAACCTGCGTTTCATTCGAACCATCACCTGATGGTTTAAGTTTAATATATGAGAACTGATGGAAACTTTCTCCCAAATATTTTTAATTCAAACCTCCAAAATGTTGTTTGGTGGCGACTTTATCAACAGTTGCTCTTCTGGGAAACTGAGTCCAGATCAGTTACAGATCAGTTACAGATCAGTGAGCGTCTCTTCTTCATGTCATCTAATTATTTGTAGTAATTATAAAATATTGTGTTTTGTGTTGTTTTCTATTTAAATGTTTTTTATTGCTAACATGTGAATGTTTCTGTAAATACGTAACTTCCAGAGTTTTCTACCATCTTGTTGCTAACAGTTTTATTACGTGTTAATAAAAGTTGATCTTTGGACAAACGAGATATTGAATTATTAACGCACTGAGACTGTACAGATATAAACTGTACATGTCATCAACATGTCATGTTACAACACTTCCTCTGACATCCAACGAATGTTATTACGTTGTTTTTTTGTAATGTTGAGTTCACACTACACGACATTTCTGTCCGTTCAGATGGTCTCTGTGTCACATCAGGAGGTTGTGGAGTCATAAACTCTCACTGTGTGTCCTCGACCAATCGTTACTGGCTGTGTCTCACAACGTGTGTGATGTCATCAGATTATTCTTTTCCTATTTTCGTCATTATTATTATTATTATTATTATTATTATTATTATTATTATTATCTCAGTCACTGTGTCTGTTCATGTTTCAGCTGAACTGTTACTGTGGTAACATAAAAAGTGTCAGCAGGTGGGCGGAGCTACATGTGAAGTACCGCATGCAAACTATGACAGTCACTGAATCCTCCACAGGAAGTTCCTCCTAATGTTTCACAATAAAAGCCTTTTCAGAAAATGAAGGGATTCTCTCAGCTGAAATGATAAGAGGCTTTTAATTTGAAACAGAAACAGGAAGTGTTGAGTTTGATTAAACTAAGAACAGAATGCTAAATGGTGTGGTGTGTGTGAGATGCAGCTGGTAGCCTCTGCAGCTGTGCTGAGTAAAGGCCCAGACACTATCCGTGAGTTTGATTCCTTTATATCCTCCATTATGAAGAAAGAACATTGTTTGCTAGCTTGATGCTAATGGCAGTACTCAGCGGGCTGATAAAGTGCCTCTGCTGTTTCCTTTTTGCTCTGTGTGCTAACGTCCCTACAGGAAATATCTAAAAGCCTGGGCTGTTGTTGTCCAACAGTTTCCACGGCAACAGATCACTCTGTGTTCCTATTGGTCAAAGTGACGGCTGTGACGGGAGAAGAAAATCAAACATGCTCGACTTTCTGTCGGGACGTCGTGAGGCGTCCCAGACGTGGCGTCAGCTGTCGTCTACTGTGACACATGAGATGAAACGATGGATTATGGGTTATCGCGTACGACACTCATTGACGTTCACGATCCGAGTCGACACCGCACACATCTGTAGTAAGTATTTATTTTTTTGTGGGACAGTTGTGTGTATTTTCATATGTGTAATGTAGATAGTAACGTACTCTCCCAGTTATCTCATTAATCTGTTGCAGTCTCTTGCCAGTATGGTTGAATGTTTGAGAACAAGATAATGATTGGTGTTGTTCAAATGTCCGATTCTTCCTCCTATTTTTCTTTCATTTTTTTGTAGAATGATTCTTTGACATTTGGATTCTTCGTACAGTCTCAAAACTAAGTTTTTACTTTCTCCCTGCACTTCACCGCACTTGCAGACTCGTGGACTTTGCGGGAGCGTTCCCAGGAAGTCTGAGAGAGTTGAGGGCCTCAAAGCTACAGTCCACAGCGGCCTCAGACTTCCAGAGAGTCACTTGGAGCGCAGACTTCACTGATTTAATGACCCACAGTTCATTATAAAGGTGCAGACACACCAAACCGACATCAAAGAACTAGCGGTGACGAAAGCCAACTGTTGCGTCGTCTACGTGGCCTCACGTCGCCCTGTGTCAGTTGCATTTGAACACACTACACGGACTACATCCGACGGCCAAGTAGCACGTACGTTCTGCGCCTGCGTGAGACAGAGCGGAGTGAGAGAGTGGTACATCCTGTCAGCCGAGGGGTTTCCTATCTGTGCAGCCGAGCACCGCAGCACCTCCACGGACTATTACATCCAGACGGTCCCGGTGTTTCCTCCGCAGGCTCCACTTCACTCAGCTGCCCGATAAACCCGCTGCTTCTTTCCACTTTACAGTACGAATGCAGTCTGTGACGGCTCAGTGTGCAGGTCCAGAGGGGGGACGTCTGGATCCAGACTGAACGCTGGTCTGTGCAGTGTGAGCTCACTAACTATCCCACTGTTGGCAATGGTGCTGCTGAACTTTCAATAAAGCAATCATACTGTCAAATTCACAGTAACTCTGTGTGGATCCCAGACACAGACCATGTGACACTGTGCGTGAGCACCTGTGCACTCTGCAGGTGTGAACCAGGTGTGAACCAGGTGTGAACCAGGTGTGAACTAGTCGTGCTCATTTCAACAGGCTGTAATTAAAGTGTCTGTTGTTAAATGTCTCCCTCTGGCGGCCACAACATGAACAGCAGGTGCCGTAAACCGACAGTAATTACCGGAAACAGAAACAGAACTGACTTCCGGCAAACATGGCTTCACATTCTTGACTGTGGTGTTTAAGAAGAAACAAACACACACATTCACTCAGGAGTGAATTTAATGGTGTTTTAACCAAACAGTTAACGTTGTTCTTCAGATAAAGACATTCTGCTGAGTTCTGGACCGGATCTGACCGCTACTGTCGTCATGGAAACAGGTTTGTAGCCGATATTGTAGCTACGTGATCCGCTAGCGTTAGCTTGTTAGCATAACCGCCAGAAGAGGACGAAACTGCGTCACTAAATTAACTTAATCACGATTTGTGAGCAGTTACATGCGTTCACATCATGATTGTTCATATACACACGTAAAGTATCGCGTTACTGAAGACACTGTTACAATAATGTTTAGTTTGTCAGCCAGGTATCTGCGTAAAGGTGCCTGATAGCCTGTACGAAGGCAGTGCTTTACCGAACTACATCCAAAATTAATTCAGTTTTAAGGACAGCCTCTTTTATCAACATAATATGTGCGTATGATAATGAACGAAAACATCTTATGAATACATGAGACTGACTCTTGAAATCGGCACACATTAAATTCACCAGTAAATTCAACAAAGTGTTAAACTAACCTGTGACTACAAAGCTTCCAGTGTCCAGTTGATAAACAACGCAGCGTTAAATCACGTCATATTTGAATGGAGTTTGGTGCGTAGTTACACGCACTTACAGCATAATTGTTACACGCAAAACATCACGTTAATTAAAACATCTGTACATTTATATATAGTTAATGTCAACTCGTGTTCGCCAGCTGGCATCAACTTGCAGCGTTGTTCAGAACTACATCAGAAATTAATCCACATAAAGATAACATCATTTACCAACAAAAAGACATGTGTTATAAAGATGATTTAAGACACTTAATTAATACATGACACGGACTCTTTAAATCGGCACACACTGGATTCACCAGTGAGGTCAATAAATTGTCAAACTGACTTGTGATTACAATGCCTTCAGTGTTAAGTTGATGAACAACGCAGCGTTAAATTCCTACATATTTAAATGGAGTCTGGTGCGTGCAGTGTCGCGGTGTTATGGATTTAGTTTTTTTCTTAAAGGGATCATTACTTACATGCATTTGCGTTATGATTGATTACATACATTTTGAACACGCTGATAAAACCATTGTTAAATGGATATTTAGTTATTGTCCTCGCTTAGCTGCTACGGGCGCAGTGCTGCTCCAAACTACCTTTAAAATAATCCAGTTTTAGGGACAGCCTCATTTATCAAGAAAAATACGTGTGTTTGATAATGACTTAAAATATTTTGTGAACAGCTGAGGGTGGCTCTTCAGATCGGCACACATTCGCTTCACCAGTAAATTTGATTTATCATGAAACTGACTTGTGAGTGTGTGACTTCCTGCACTCAGCTGATGACGGATGGATAAATTAATGCAAATTTTAGCAGAGTTTGGTGCCGTGTCTCATTTAGAAGGCACTTTGTTGATAGTCCAGTGATCACGAACAGTCTTTCAGTTGTTGATATGAATTCATGACGCAGAGGAAATAAAATGTTTCACACATGTGTTTGTGCTGCAGAGGAACAGGCCAGGAACCGTTTCCAGTCTGAACTGGAGTTCATCCAGTGTCTGGCCAACCCAAACTACCTCAACTGTGAGTGACAACAGCTCCACTGTTTCTGTACATGTTTGGTTTGATTACTCTGAGTTTATGACACGTGTTTTCACCAGTAGAAAGTCTTTTTCCAGATTGTATTAATGGAGTTAGCTGTTAGTTTATTTTCAGCCTGTTTTTATGTAGAAGATCACATCATTCAAAGACACCAACCGTATCATATTGTTGTCTCTATTTGCCCTTTAATTTCGGCCAGATTACAGAGTTCTTCCCCGAAAATGTCTCTGGAAATTATTAACCAGCTCTGACATTTAAACATTTAAACATGACGGTCTGAACTTGTTTTAAAGCTCTGTGCACAGACAGAGTACAGCTGAGGTGATATTAATTGCTACATTGATCCTGGAAATACTGACTTTTTTTATTCATTTATTTATTTTGCTGCCTGAAAAGCAGTCGTATTCAAAAGTACTGGGTTTAATAAATAATTGAACATGAAGTCTAAATGAAAGTCTTGTTAAACCAGCGTCTGTCAGAGCAGCACATTGAGGCCGTCCACATACTTATGGCCGTGCACTGCAGGTGTACGCTGATGATCATAAAGGTGGTGGTTTGATCTGATGACTGTCCTGTTTGTGTGATCAGTTCTGGCTCAGAGAGGTTTCCTGAGAGAAAGACCGTTCATCAACTACCTCAAGTACCTGCTGTACTGGAAGGAACCTGAGTACGCCAAGTTCCTTAAGTAAGAACCGTCGCTGTGATCTGTTCACTGAGTCTGTCTGCCAACAAGCACAGTTCCTTCATCACCACAAACACAGACTCTGGAGTTTGGTTCATGCACCATACTGCTGCCACTAATACTCACTACAGCATCGAATGTAGATTCATCCTCCACTGAAAATAGTCTCCAACTTCTTCAGTAGTTTGGAGCAGAGCGACACAGACGGAGGTCAGACTGTGACGAGACATGAACAAACACATAATTCAAATCAATCTTTATTTATAAAACATCTTTCATGAAAGTCAGTGCAGTTTACAGAGCATCACATGACGTACAGAATACAAATTTTGACAATACAAAAAAAGAAAATAAAAACAGGAATAGAAATGATGACACAAAAAATTTAAAAGCAATAATAATAAAGATGATAAAAGTCTTAAAGCTTGAATAAAAAGTAAATCAAATAGATTCAAAGACAAAAAAACAAACAAGATACATAAGAGATAAAAACATGTAGTGATGGTCTTCATTATCCGAAGCTCCTCTGACAAGTACGACTCCGATCAGTACAGAGTGTGTATTAACCTCACTTCCTGTCTGATGGCGTCCCTCCGCAGGTATCCTCACTGCCTCCACATGCTGGAGCTGCTGCAGTACGAACACTTCAGGAAGGAGCTGGTCAACGCGCAGTGCGCCAAGTTCATCGATGAGCAGCAGCTGCTGCACTGGCAGCACTACTCCAGGAAACGCACCCGGCTGCAGCAGGCGCTGGCCGAGCAGCAGCAGCCGCAGCAGCAGCCGCCGCCACACGGCAACGCCACCACCAAGTGACGATGATGTCACTGAACTGTGCAGAGAAACGTGTGAGGATCAAAGCTGGACTGATGCTGGGTTCATGAGGCAGGTGTCGAAGTTTACCAGTTTAAAAAAGCACATTCTCTGTAAGGATCCTTCAAACGTGACAGAGAAACAATAAACCTGACAGATCTCTGATCAGCTGATGATGACATCACACCACACGGGTTGTCTGTTTGTCTTCAGCGTTTGGATCCTCATGTAGCGGACTTCATATGGACAAATCAAACCATTTTGAACTTTCTGTTGGAAATTTCAACGTTAAAACAAAAAAATCCACACTCAGTTGTTGAACATCTTCAGTTTTCCTCCTGAAACAGGATGACATCATCAGGGGGAAGGACACGACTATTTCCTGGAACTCAAACATTTCAGTCACAGATTTGTTCATAAAATTCATCATGGAAAGAAAAATGAAAATACAAACTCACTGAAAGGAAGGAAGTCGTGTCAGCGGCCCGTCAGCTGGGAACAAGCCACGTGTTGTCGTTGTGACGTGAAAGCAAACATGATTTATTCTCACACGCAAATGTCTCTTTATTTAAGTCGATTTAAACTCTGGACAGGAAATTAAAAATGGCTCAGTGCTGACACTTCTCATTAGAAGATGCATCATTTTAAGTACCAGCGTAATTTTTTCTTCCAGCTGGTTTGTCTCTAAAAGATTTCCTTCCATCCAAATTCTCAGAGTGGATCTGTGGCTGAAATGTTGACGCAGGCCGAGAGCCGTGACGTTCGGTCCCGGATTCAGAGGAAGATGTCAGATTTTACTGGTCAATAATCAATAATAAGTGATGACTGCTCCGACATGCTGCATCCTGATTCATGTTTATTTACACGTCCCTGATCATTATTATGATTATCAATACTTTCCCTTTCTTTTTAATAAAATATTTGAAACATGAAGCTTTTCCATTGATTTACTGTTGTAGTCAACAAGAACTATTCACATCATAAACATCTGCACCTTTAACAAACATCTTTTTCACTGGAGTCGACTTTTTATTCTCGAGACTAGCCATGATTTTTTTATTTATTTATTTATCTATTTTACAACATGCAAAGAGACACAAAAGAAACACAGAGAATCAGTTCAAATAACAAACATTTTAAGAATAAAGTCGAACATGTTGAGAAAACACTGAAGTCTGTCCACAGAACAAATAGATTTGTAGAAACAGTGACATTTATCTTTTTACTGATTAATTACCAACATATTTATTAGTACATGCAATTATTCAGTTCAATTCAATTTTATTTATAAAGCCCAATATCACAAATCACAATTTGCCTCACAGGGCTTTACAGCATACGACATCCCTCTGTCCTTTGGACCCTCACAGCTGATCAGGAAAAACTCCCCAAAAAACCTTTAACGGAGAAAAAAACAGTAGAAAGCTCAGGAAGAGCAACTGAGGAGGGATCCCTCTTCCAGGACGGACAGACGTGCAGTAGATGTCGTACAGAACAGATCAACATCATAATTTTAAATATTAGAAAATAAATACTTTTTTATATATAAAAGCACATGTACAATTTATATTTCTATAAATTGTACATGTGCTCATTTATTTTGTGCCTAATTATTGTATTAATATAATTTAGTCATTTAAGTATCAATTCATTCAGTTCTATTTACTTTATTTATTTATATTTTTGTCCACCGATTCTGTGGGAAATATATTTTTGAAATTCCTGCTCAAGTAAAAATAATTATTACTTTTTTATTTCAAATTATTAATTACATTTTTCTATTGAACCACAGCCAGTTAAATATCAGAGTTAAGTACATGTTAGCTCCAGTGTTTTGTATAAAAAGTTGTGCAGTTATTTATTTATTTATTGCTCCACTGAAAATTTGAAGCAATCTCGTTTTTATTCTTCAGGATCGGGTCGGAACATGTTTGTGTGAAGTTTACTGGAACAACCTGACCCTAATTATATACATGCTTATTTATTCATGTGTCCATTTCACAATTAATGTTTTATTTTCATATTAATTTACTTTTTACAACATTTATTTATTAATGAATCACTTTTTTTGTCCACTGTTTTTTAGAGAAATATGTATATTTTAAAAAATCATTAATTAAATTTTTTTTTTCCTTCAACCACATTCAGTTAAATATCAGAGTTAAGTTCAGGTTATCACCAGTGTTTTCTATAAGAAGTTGTGCAGTATTTGTGCTTTTTTCTTCCACTGAAAGTTTGAAGCGATCTCGCTTTTATTCTGTAGGATTTTAGGATTGTAGGATTTTATTTTTAAATGTAGAAATAATTATTACACACAAAAAAATTATTGCATTTTTTTCCGTCAAACTCAACCTGTTAAATATCAGAGTTAAGTTCAGGTTATCGCGAGTGTTTAAATCAGAAGTTGTGGATTTTTTCCCCCGTTTTTTAAAAAAAAAATAAATAAATTATTGAAATTTTGAAACGATATCACTTTTATTTTGAAGGAGTCATATCGGAAGTTGTTTATGTGACGTTTTCCGGAACAGCCTGGCCCTCGAGCCTCCTCGCTTCGCGACACCTCTGTCGTTGACTCAGAACTGTTCCGGTGTTGTGACACAAAGCGGCTCCTTCGCTAAGTGATCTCGCACCGACTGTTCTGTTGATTTCAGCACCGAAAACTCGCGACACCGGAACTGACACCGACTAACGGAGAGCACGGTAACGCTTCTCATTCTGTTTAATATATTTTATGTCGTTACACAGCTGACGGTTTTAGCTGGTGACGTAGGTTTGTAGTTTGTGACCGTTGTTAAAAAAGTTTCAATCAAACTGCGGCTAGCTTGTTAGCCTGTTAGCCTGTTAGCTGATACACAAAGTAAATGAAACACAAGGTTTTAATTTGAGGGTTTAGTGTCCAGGTGTTGTGAGAGCTCAGAGGAAACTCTCTCCACACGGGTTTATTTTGTGTGTGAACGTGTAACAGTCAACAGTTCAGTCTGGAGACTGTCAGCAGGTCAAAGTTCACACAGACTGAACGGTACTCACCTGAAATCACTTCGCTACATGCTCATGTTAATGTGACATTTTCATATGATGATAGTCAAGCAGAAATCAATTCATCATCACATGATGTTGAAATGAAATTACATTTTACAAGACCAAAATTTAGTGTGAAGAGCGGGCCGCACTCACACAGCCTCTCTGACACACAGTCATCCTCCTTACAAGATTCTAAGAAAATTCTTGTTTTGTTTTCTTAGAATTTCCTCTTAAAGTTAAGACCACGTGGTGAAGATGAAAGTTATTCACACACCTTTAAAGAGCTCCTACAGCAACAACTGTCAGGAGCAGCAGGACTTTTAAGAGTTTCTGAATCAGAGGAGAAAATGCTGGAAACACAAAGAGGTCTGAGAAATATTCTCCAGACGCTGAAGGACACTGAGTGAATTAAATACTACAGATTAGTGCGGGATAATATGTGTGGCTGACGTCAATAGAGATACGCACACGTTTTCCTCTCAACAAAATGACACTAGAAATAAAATGATCACATCATGAAGTAAAAGTGCAAAAACACATCAGAGCAGCAGTGATGAGTTGAGTCAGTCTGCAGTGACCCCGCCAACACTGTCACAGTCTGCAGTTCATCTGGTGTCCACTGGGTGTCCTCACACCTGACAGGCTCACAGAGGGGCGTGTCTCTGACAACCAATCACATCTGTTAAAGGCACGCATCACACCCAAGCAGCAGCCTCCAGGGATGACGAGTGAAGCCAATGCGGAAGTGCCAAAACCTGCAGTTGGTTGAATGGTCACTTGAGACAGCTCCAAAAAGCGAGTCAGTCCCCACAGACCCTCATGTTACAGCAGAAATAAACATGTTTACAGCCCGGGTTTGGTCTCTACAGCTAATTTCCCCTTTCATGACAACTGTACATGGGGTGAATTATTTTATAATTCATCCATTAAAATTGTATTCATTATTCATCTCAGCTAATTGGTAAGTCAGTGAACCTGACCTCTCAGCCGTGTTTGTGCCTTTTGGATATTTTGTTTCATGAGGGAGCTGGCACCAAGCGGGAGCAGCCAACACCACAGCGCTAGCCAAAGTAGCCTAGCTTGTTAGCCTAGCTTGTTAGCCTTAGCCAACTTAGCAGCTTCAAGTGAGGTGGGCGTGTTTAAGCAACCAGGCTTCATTTGGCCCGCCTCTTTGCCCAGTTTTGATTGGCTGGGAGTTAGGCAGAGTCAGGCACTGCCAAGATGGCGTCGGCCAGAGCCGCCTACTTTGAACTTCAAACCCGCTCCTCAGAAACCAATGGGTGACATCACGGTGACTGCGTCCATATTTTTATACAGTCTATGATTGCACCTAGCAACAGGGTCGACCACACCTCCTCACTGACGTCACATTTTCTGTCCCTTCCTTGAGTTTTTTTTGTTTTTGTTTTTACTTTGTATATATATTTTTAACAGCTGACGTTCAGTTTGTGTACAGAGTGGTGAGTAATGACCAAAAATTACAAATGAAATAATGAAACAAGCGAGCACAAACCTCAGTGACAGCGATGTGACAGTGCAACACCAATAAATAAAATAAATAAATCAGACACAACTAGTTACGTGTCACATCAACTCGTTCATGATATTACTTTAATGTCATACGGAAAATTCCAATCGTGATGCTCGCAATATTTTAACGTGTTGACATGTTGATATCATACTGTTACCCACGGCAACAACAAGCATGTCTGAAAGTGAAATGGAGATTGACTCTGCGGTGGTTCCAAAAAGAGGAATAGCTTCAGTAGTGTGGAATAAACTGTGGCGTTGGCGGACGGGAACTCATTCAGCGGCTCCTCTGGCAGCAGCACAGTGATTCTGTCAGAAACCCTACGGGACAAAGACATGTCACGGTCGGCAGTGGTCGGCGTCTTGTGATGTAGCTGAAGCTGAAGTTACGTCACAAACTTCTTAACTTTTGACCTCACAGCTGGGGACGACAAGGAGCCAGTTAGTCCTACATGTTTTCACACCAAGTACCAAAACTTGTCAAATAGAAGCCGTCAGTAGTGTTTGTTGGGTCTGTACTCTGTAATGATTTGGTACCGCCATCAATAATGCAAATGCTAAGGTTAGTATTTGCTAGCTAGCTAACTTGCTTCTAGCTACGGCAGCAGATTTTAATCAGCATCAATGTTATGGTGTAAGTTTGGTTTATGTTTGGGTGGAAAAAGCGCCGCGGCCAAATGTTGCTCCTCCGTCTGTTTGCAATTCACCGTTTAAAAAGACGACAAAGAAGAAGAGACGGTTAAAAATGTTAAAAAAAAGCCATCATCATCTCCAGTAAGTGCACAATGGCAGTGTACGATTTGAGACAACACCACCCTGTTAAATTAGTGCACGACACAGGAAGTACGTAGTGTAATAATAGAAGTATGAGATCTGAGACAGTCTGTGTCTTAAGGCTTGGGGGGAGTCCAACATTTCTGCTGTGTCCTGAATGTTTGGTCATTCTGGTTAATCAAAACCAAACACGCCCACTGAGGTTAGTGTGTAGGAGAGGAGGAGGGACGAGGCCTGTGGATCATCTTGAGTAAACGGGTCATGATTTGTGGAAAGAGACGTGATGTTGAGTTTTTCAAATGGATTTTTTTGGTGTGTCATGTAGTTCCATTACCAGAGAGACACCGACATCTCTACGGCGATCTCTGCAACACTCAGCAACTTGCACCAAACTATCTGGATCGATAAACAGCTCTACAGGTGAAAGGAAAGGTAGTTCTGATTTTAGGGTGAACTGTCCCTTTAATCCTTGGATATATTTGATGTTTGGTTTCTGTAGCTGAAAGTTTGCAGGAGTCACAGTCGACTGAAAAACCTACAGAATAATAAAACGTATAATAAACACCATCTTTGTCTCCATCAGGACGTGGGCGATGCTGCAGCGGGTGGCGGTGGTCGGTGCCGGGGCGGCGGGACTCTGTGCAGCCAGACACATCCTGTCCCGCCTGAACAGTTTTGCCCCCCCGGTGGTGTTTGAGCTCTCTGAAAGCGTGGGCGGCACCTGGTGTTACACTGACCGCGTTGGGACATACGATAACGGACGGCCGGTTCTCAGCAGCATGTACAGAGACCTGCGGTACGTCTGTGATGTCATCAAAGAGAACTCATTTTCCTCTGAATGAAATCCACATGTGGTCCAGAGTTTAACGGCTCCGCCTCCTCCCGACAGAACCAACCTGCCCAAAGAGGTGATGATGTTCCCTGACTTCCCCTTCGACCCCCAGCTGAACAGCTTCCTGTCTCATCAGGAGGTTCGGACGTACCTGGAGAGATACTGTCAGAGCCACAACATCCGGCCGCACATAAGGGTGAGTCCACCTCCAGCAGGTCACATGACTCACTGACATTTAACAGGAAGTATAAGTATTATTTCTAACCAATCAGTGACAGAGACCACACAGCAGCGAGGAAGTAATTTCATTCACACCACCAAGATAAACACTGACGTGTTGTCCTGTAAGGCCCCGATCACACAGGAAGTGTTTCAGCAGCTGGAGGCGACGTCTTCTAACGGTTTTTAATGAGAATGAAGCTTTTTGCTCGCTGTGTTTGTGTTGCTACGCACCTTACCTCTCTGTGCTCGAGGCACCTGCCGTTTTTGCCGGAGCGTTCTGAATGTCATCTTTTTCTAATTGTCCAATGGGATCCAATGAGACGTCCATGATGGAGGAGAAGCTCCTGGACCAACTGGTGGTACTCCCCATGATCCAGCCTCTTTTTTAGGGTCTCATGTACCCACACCGATCTCTGTTTATCTGCTGACAGTCTCTCACCCTCAACCAGAGCTACAGACAGCACCCTCTGCCTCAACATGGCAGCAGCTACACACTGATTACTGCAGGATACACACAATAATAAGCAGTAGATTGATTACACAGGAAGGTTAGGGTATGGAGTACAGTCTGTGGTTGTGGCAACAATAAAAAGGCACAGCAAGTGCTTGTTTGTTTTTTTCACTAGTGGCATTCAATTTAAAAAAAAAAAAGGCAGTGCGGCGCTCCTCGTGTTTTGCAACCTGCAAAACACTCTCTGTGTGATCGGGGCCTAAGACCGAGGCCGGCGGCTGGTGCAGCAACGTCACTTTTGCTTTGACAAGTCAAAATCACTTCTTATTTTCACATCACATATACGCTCAGAGCTGTTGTTTTGCAGAACAAAAGATTATCTGGTTGATTATGAAAACAAAGCTTTAGTTTCATTCTTGTTCCTCTCTGACTCTTATCTCTTTGTGTCAGTTCAACACTGTGGTGGAAAGTGTGAAGCCTGTTGTCGAGACGACGGAGGGCGAGGAGGCGAGGACAACATGGGAAGTGACATCATCAGATTCTTCAGGTGGTCACAAAACAGAAACCTTTGACTCGGTCTTCGTCTGCTCGGGGTGAGATGTGTTCATATCAAGATGAAGAACAGTTTATTCATTCTGCAGCTGAGCTTTTGTTCGTACTATTATTGAACTTATTAATTATTAGTGTTTTTCAACATGGTCTCTGTTTTTGTTTTAAGTGACAGTTTTTAAATCTGTCCACTATTGAGGAGACAGACTGCTCTAATGTAACCACTGTGTTCACACTGTCAGTGTCCATCCACTAACTGTGTTTGTTTTTGTCACTGACAGGATCAGATTGTTGTTCTGAGTGACAGCATTATGAAAGGATCCCTACAGAGACAGAGCTTTGTGTTAAAGAGGAAGATCCTTTTTGTTCAACCAGAAACAGCCCTGAAATCACCGTCAAACCCACCAGACTCCATTTTATCATCATTAAACACGCTTCAGTCAAAGTCAACAGAAACAAAATCAAACTCACAGAAACCATCTTCCTTCGTCTTTCCACTGTTCAAATCACCAGCTCTGGTTTGTTGGGTTCCCGCGGATCTTTAAAAAGGTCTAAAAAGGCGATTAATTCATTAACCTTAAAGAAAAATACATTAATTGTCATTAAAATGTCTTAAATGAATCTTTCAAAAGACTTAAAAATGATCGAAATTATTATTTTTATGACACTGCATTGTAAAAGAAGAACTTTTTACTTTGAACTTTTTGATTTGACAAAAAAGGTTGTGTTTCATGTCACAATAAACATTTTAATTTAACAATTAATTAATTAATTTTGACAATTTAATATCAGTGCATGGTTTTTTCCCTCAGTTTTGGCCTTTCTCTCAATACCAGACACATTTAAAAAAAAAAAAAAAAAAAAAAACTGTTCTCAACAGTCACGTAGATAGAAAAAAATGGCAAAAAAGGCTCCATGTTGAAAAAACACTAACTCTTTAAAGTTTGGCTCAACAAATGTTTTGAAGTCATTTCCTGTTGCTGCCACTGGGTGTCACCAGAACGCTTCATTAACTGGTTTAAATGTTTGTTTGGATGATGTGATGTTTGTGTTGTTTTTCAGGCACTACTCCGACCCTCACATCCCTCACATCCCAGGGATCCAGAACTTTAAAGGTTCACGTAAAATTAATGTTTTTATGAAACTGTCAGCTGCAACATTAACAATGAGCTGACTGAAGTTCGTTTGTTTCTACACTTCAATAAACAACAGAAATCAGAGTTGGAGCTGTTGGAAGGTGGAGTTTCTTCTCTTCTGATGGAGCGAGGCAAACAGTTTCCCCCTGCTCCCAGTCTTTGTGCTAAGATAGACTAGCAATTTCCCCCCGGTCCTAGACTTCATGCTAACTAGGCTAACGATTTGTCCCAGCTCCCACTCTTTGTGCTAAGTTAGGCTAACTGTTTCCCCCTGCTCCCAGTCTTTGTGCTAAGCTAGGCTAACTGTTTCCCCCTGCTCCCAGTCTTTGTGCTAAGTTAGGCTAACTGTTTCCCTCTGCACTCAGTCTTTGTGCTGAGCTAGGCTAACTGTTTCCCCCTGCACTCAGTCTTTGTGCTAAGCTAGGCTACCAGTTTCCCCCTGCTCCCAGTCTTTGTGCTAAGCTAAGCGAAGCTAACCACAGTGTCTCTCCTGTCTCTGTGTGAAGGGAAGGTGCTCCACAGCCATGCATACAGGTGTGCAGAGCCGTTCGCAGGTCAGTCGGTGGTCGTTCTCGGAGCCAGAGCTTCAGGTTTGGATATTTCCATTGAACTGGCCAAAGTTGGTGCTCAGGTAACAAAAACCTCTGCTGACGCGTGTCACTAAAATGTAGCCACAGTGACACGATGTATAAAGAACGTTGTCAGTCTGTTTCTGAGTCTCTCTTTCTGTCTGTCCAGGTGACTCTGAGTCATGGCCGTCCTCGTCTCACCTGTCTTCTACCTGCTGAGATTCAACAGTCCAGTTCAGTGGTGGCGGTCGAGGAGGATGGCAGCCTCCGTTTCCAGGTCACTGAAGTCTCCCAGCGCCGATCTGCTTTCATTCTGACTCCGTCTGGTGTCTGTTTGTTCAGAGATGTCTGTATTAGAGGTGTTACAGTACACTGGAGTCACAGCTTGGTCCTTACCACAGGACAGGACGTATACTTCAGTTAAACAAACGAACCCTAAGCTAAGGTGATGTTACAGCTTGCATCATTCACTGTTTAATGTATCATGGAACAATACTGCAGCCACCAGGTGAATGGTTTCATGCTGCAACTGTAGGAGACATATATGAATATTATGTAGACTCTTTGTTTACATCAAAGTCTAACAAACACAAAAGTCTTTGTTGAGCTTCAAACCGTGTCCTTGGCGACAGTTTTCGATAAAAAATTAAGGTTATCTGTTTTTCAACAGTTTCCACTGAGGGAAATGGTTTCAGCTTACAGAGACACACAGGAGGTCTGTGTCACTGTGATGCGTAGTTACATTTCTGGGGAGGTGCACGTCAAGCTACGGCTTCGGTACAACGTCCAAATTGGTGTATATAGTTCAATATAGCCGACCCCGAGCAGTTAAATATGCCTTCATCGGCCCTGATACAAACCTTTGAGATCAGATCAGGACATCTGTAATCTAATCTTAATTTATTTGATTGGATATCTTACATGTATTTTCTGCACACGGCTCATGACATCCTCAATGCTAGAAAGTTCCATCACTTTCCCTTAAATCTCTCAGATGAACCCGTCTGTGTTTACCAATAAAATTCACTTATGTTTAAACCACCTGTTTCAGGACGGCTCTGTGGGCGCTGCTGATGTCCTTATGTTCTGCACCGGTTACAACTTCAGCTATCCGTTCTTGGACGCCTCTCAGCTGGGTCTAGACATCCAGGACCACGTGATGTCCCCCTTGTACCGCTACTTGCTGCCCCCGGCCTTCCCCTCGCTCTTCTTCATCGGCATCTGCAAGGTCATCTGCCCCTTCCCCAACTTCAACTGCCAGGTGAGACGACATGTGGACAGGACTGGAAAAACGCTACAAAGATAATTAAAAAATGACTCATCACAAGTGCTGTGTGACGATGTTCTCTAAAGGGATTTACAACAGTGTGATGGCAGATGTGTGTGAGAAGGATGTTTTCGCCTATAATTCGATCAGAACACTGATGGGATCTAACAGAGGAGCTTAGCTTTGGTCGTTATTAAATCCAGTCTTATCTCTTCAGGTCCAGTTCGCTCTATCCGTGCTGGACGGCTCGGTCACTTTACCATCTGCTGCCCAGATGGAGGAGGAGGTCCGGCGAGAGCAGCGGAAAAAAGAGGAGCACGGAGTCCTGCAGCGCCACCTGGTGATCATGGACCAGGATCAGTGGGAGTACTGCAACATGTTGGCTCGCACCGCCGGCTTCCCGCTGCTGCCGCCCGTCGTACGCAGGCTGTATGAGGAGGTGGGGCGACAGCGACAAGTTCACCCTGAAAACTACCGGAGGATCAACTACAGGCTGATCAATGACATCGAATGGGAGGTGATCGATTGATTAATGGAGGAGGTGGAGCAGGTGGACAAAACCACTATGACTCAACAAAGGGTTATAAATTTTAATGACTAAACAATCAGGAAACAAAGTCCAGCAAACATGCTGAGGCTGTCAGAGGTGTTGATTCACCTCGACGCTCGTTTTGTCGCTGAACGTTAAACAAATCTGTCTTTTATTCGTTCTGCTGAACACCAGCACTCCAGATTGAATCATGCACCATCTTGAACTCTGAACGAATATCAAATGAAGTTGTGTTTTTGCAGAAAGATTCAGAGTGTGAATCTTGGTGTATTAATCACATACTTCCGTTAGTACACTTCAATATAGCACAGTATGTACACTACGTACTTCTTGCGTGGTGCACTAATTTCAACAGTGACGTGGTGGTAGTGTTGTTTCAAACTGGGGACTGTCAATTTGCACTCACAGGAAGTGACAATAGCTTCTTTTTTTCTTTTTTTTTACCACCTCTTCTTCATTTTCCCTTTAAATCAACAACAATCACCCGCTATCTCCTGTCAGCTAGCTGTTAGCTAGCTAGAGAATGCTAACGTTAGCTAGCAAAATAACAATAGCACTCACGCTATTGTTCACGGTACCAAATCATCGGAGACTTAGGAGATTTGAGACACAATGTCAGGCTCCCAAGAGGATGAATCCTACAGACTTTGGTGATCCTCTGACTTTTTCATCTAGCCCCATCAGCAGGTCAACATGTTGATGTGTTCAGTACCTGCAGAATGTTAGCATGCTAACATATCAAACTAAAATGGTAATTATTACACATGCTAAATATTAGCATGTTAGTGTTGTCATCATGGGCATGTTAGCATGCTAACCAGCTCTGTGGACAGCTGCACTTTGTGTTTACTGCTGGTTATCGTGCTAACTGTCAGTAAGGGTTAATATTGCTTTTAAAAGTCTGACAGACAGAAGGATAGCTGTGGTAACATGTGGAAACATAGCACCTACTGCCCACACTCCGGTCTCCACTGGTTAGCTAATGTTAGCCTTGGCTGCTCTGCACTGCGTACCAGCCAGGTTGGGCGGAAACTAGCTAGCGGTGGCAATCATTTGCGATTACTTGTGGTAACACTGTCCCGATGAAGGGAGGATGTTGCTATGGAAAGCCATACCCACCCTCCCGTCTCCCCCCAGGTTGCCCCGGTGAGTAAGTTTGACCCACAAACCCCCTTTAGCATTGTTAACTATGTTAGCACTATTAGTCTTGCTGACACTGCTAACTAGGGGTGTGAATCACCAGAGGACCCATGCTGTTATATTATTGCAATGTGCTGAGTATTGTGATGCAATATATTGTGATATGTCGAAAATAAGTCCAGATGTTTGATTTTAACGCCAACGGCACATTTCTGATTTTGTTCTCCGGTGCCTCCATCTTTGTTTTGATGAACTTCCTGCCAAATACTGCTGACTGAGACCTCTGCTGACCTCACCAGGAAAAAAACATCAGCACCATCTAGTGGACCAAAAGAGCGACTGATTTTATTATTCTGGTACCAAAAGTTGTATTAAAATGTTTCTTTGCAAAAATGTATTTAGATAACTGGTAGTGACATTAGCTAGTCACTTAGTGTCGCACCAACATTTCAAGAGCTTAGCTAACGTTAGGGCACCATAGCTCTTTTTTACATTCCGTACTTGAAAGAGCTGCAAAAACTATTAATGTGACTGACGTCCACCTTCTGGTGAAGCGAGCAGTGTGGGTCCATAGAGCTGACCATCCTCTTCATAAACTTGACAGTGATTTTCTTCATTTCAGTAGCTTGCTAGGCTAGCTGACTGGCTAACCTCGCTGTCACAATGATTAAAAAACGAGGTATATAAAAAAACAAACATTAAAAACTATTAACAATATGTACAAAGCTAACTGCAAAGTAAAGTTACTATGTTAACTTTGCACAGTTAGCTTTGTACATATTCTCAATAGTATTTAATGCTTGTTTTATATATACGTCAGTGGTTTTGATTAGTTCAAGGTAACTAGCTAACGTTAGTCACGCAGTGTAGCACCAACCATAGCCTTATTTTGAGAGCTAACGTTATGCTAACACCAGCATGTTAGCATAATAGAGCTGCTAGCATGTTGACTCTTAGTGATGTTTAGACTCAGTTTGTCTCGTTTTAGGTCATAAAAATATTTCTAAAAAGGTTTAAGTATTTCTGTGTCAGAGGGCAAATATTACCTTTGAATGGTTTCTTTAAGAAAAGTGAAATTCTGAATAAATGTATAAATATAAATAAAGACACTGTTTCAGTGTTCGATCAAACAACAATATCCTCTGCAGAAAATGTTTAAAGTGCAGGCGGAGGGTCCGGACTGATGACACAGATGTTAGTCGGTGTCAGAATTAATTCCCAGATGAGTGTGAGATGTGATGTGCGGTTTCCTTCAGTGTTTCAGTTCAACAGTCTGAGCAGCAGATGTGTGATTAATCATTCCTGAGAGCGAGCGGATCCACACGTTAACCATGAACGAGGCCGGGGACACAGAGAGCTGATGTCAACAACAGACTTTAATCCACATATTCTGCCACAAAACGTCAAAATACACACAAAAAAAGAGGTGTGACGTCACAGACTGACCTGAGCTCAAAAACAACAACAACAACAACAATAACAACACATGAAGCAGTGAACGTCCGTCATGCAGAGTGTTGCTCTGTGGAGGAAATACATTCAGACAGTAACATGGCTGCCGCTCAGTGATTTACATGATATTTAAACGTATTGATTACATGTTCCAGGACTGATTGACTGAAGGTTTGTCTTTACTAACACGAGGAGGAAAAAGTCTTAGTCAGCAGCCCACTAATGCTCCACAGAGTCAGATCTTCCATCACAGGGTCAAAGGTCAGCTCCGTAATGGCAAGAGGAGGTCATGTTCATAGGTTTAAAATGGGCTTCACTGCCCTTTAAACCCCTCAGGTGGCAATAATGTCATGTGGGCAGAAGTGAGTTTCATTTAATGTTTTCTACCGAGTCTTTTAAATTCGTGCCTTCAACAATATGCAGTTCCACCCTCGGTCCTCTGTGGGAGGCAGAATAAAGGTGATGAGTTAATGTACTTATCATTGAATTGTGTGTCAAACTCTCTTTAGTTGAAGCTTCTAAAATGATTTTCTGTTTTGCATCAGTCAACTGAACGTTTGTGGTTTGGACCTCTGGTCGGACAAAATGAAACATCTGAAGACGTCACCTTGGACTCTACTAGTGGACGTCCACTGGTTTTTGGCATTTTAGTTTATATAGAAGATTAAGAATATCATTTTATAAACCAAAAGATTAATTGATAATTAAAATATTCTTTTATTTTTCCCCTAAAATAAAACACAAGCAACATTCAGCATGTCCCAGATCCATACTGTCGTACATCAGTGTTGTGCATGAACGTGCTCATGTGTTGGGTGAGCGGTGAATTGAATGTTTTCATTTGCAACTAATGAACATAATGTGAGCGTCGTTGTTGGTGGAAGAGTTAATGACACTATAATGGCACCCAGCACACCAGTGTTGTGTTGAAGACATCTTCACTGTCAAGATGTTTCCCCTTCCTACATCTGAATCAAACCTTTACCTTTACCTACAACCACGCAGGGGGGCGCTACGCATTTTAACGGCAAGCAAACACTGTTCAATGGGGAACAAACTTTGACACAGCTAGTGGAAGCA
This sequence comes from Epinephelus awoara, assembly GCA_035609425.1. NCBI lineage: Eukaryota > Metazoa > Chordata > Actinopteri > Perciformes > Serranidae > Epinephelus > Epinephelus awoara. Next base: position 39,518,924 of record CM069304.1, on the reverse strand, counting down.
GCAATTCAGACAACACAGCTGCTGAAGCACTTAATATGAATATTTGAAGGAGATTTAGAAACAAATCAGTTATAGATTGTAACAGAAAAATATCTCACATCTTTAGACAAACTGTGCTGGTTGGGTCTGAAAGTCAGGTCAGAGCGTCAGCTGCATCAGTGACGAATGATGAATTAATATGAATTTAATAAATTAATCTATGTGAACTGAACTGAATGAGCTGTTGTGGATTTGCACAACACTGCAGTATATTCCAATTGTACTGTACAGAATACTCATCTTTCTAGTTTTAACAGTTATACAAAAAAACCATACAGACCCTTTACTGTTAGTGGTTTGATTTTCTTTGGTGGGCGGGGCTTAGCTGGAGGCAAACAGTTCTCCACAGACATTAGCTAGCGCTAGCTAACAAGTTGTGTTGTCTTGTTTTAGACGATGGAGGAAGATGATGTGAGTGGTGCGTTCAGAAACACTCATTGTGAGTGTGGGAGCGACTCTGACACAAACTGGAGCGTTGATAAATTGGGAGCGCTGTCTGAATGTAGCGTTGGGTTATCCAGAGCAGCGCACTCTCAGAGTGGCAGAGCGCACTCTGGACACTCTGTCTGTGGAGACGGAGCAGCAGAGCGCCGAGCGGAGTGAACGTGTGATTAACTTAACCGTTGGTTCATTCATGTAGAAATATAACGCTGCGTTTCTTCCACCAACAGGGCTCTCATTTTAGTGTAGAGCGTCAGACTGAATTTACCAACGCACCATGTCAGGTCACTCACTCTCCGGGACCGCCAGTGTTACTTGAATAAGTAAACACTGAGCAACGGGACCAGACTGGCCGACCCGTATGCTCTCACTCAGTGGATGGATGATGTCACAGGAAGCCAATCTTACAAAGGAGGACCACACTTGTTTGTTTTGCTATGGAAGCTAACGTTAGCTAATGTGCTAAAAAGTTAGCGTTGCAGAGAAATCCAATATTCCTCTTAATCCCTCCCCAGTTTCTGATGAGGTGGACATGATAACCCTTAATACACATAACCTTATTCATCCCTACAACAGGAAATACTTTTTCCCTAACCTGATATGAAGTGTGCGCTGCACATGTGAGCATTTTTGATGATGGCCTCCGTCCAGTCCTTTGGTCTGATCACATTTAACCATAGTTGTCTTTGTTTTTGTTGACGGGCAGTGGCGGCTGGTTTTGAGCCATGACTCCTTCTATTCTGGCTCCAATAACACAACAAGACAAACACATGTTAACACTCCTGTGGAGCCTACAGCCCTGTGGGGGAGAGGCAGCTTTATATTCCAGATAATGAAATGATGTCATCGTGACGTGGGGCTTAAAAGGGTCTATTTTACCATTTTATACTAACAGGAAATGATGCAATGTGTGCGACGACAGACTACGACTTTAACGCCGTGTTTCTATTTAGCTGTGTACGTATGTTAGTCAACCAGAGGTCCATTCATCCCTCTGAAAACCTTTGTGATCTCTGATGTGTTTGCAAAACTCCTTCTTCCATTTTTTCAGACTTCCATCTGTAATTTGTCTCAAGTGCGTTAAAACAAAATTGAGCTTTTGCGGCAGATTTTGGACAGATTAGTGAATGTAATACAGCTCTATTTATTTTTATTTTTTTATATTTATTCCGTATTTCTATATGAAAAGTTTTACTCTGTGTTTAGCTAGCTAACATTGATATCATGCTAGCTGTGTAACATAGAGAGTTTATTCATAGTGAAGAGATGCATTTTGTGCATACTTACATTGCAATATATGGAAATACAGACTCAGCTGCTAAATGTCTTTAAGATTATTGTCAAGAATCATGGAAAAACGTTGCAGTATATAGATCTATCTTATTTTTATTTTTTTTTGAATGCATTGTGAGACATCAGTGTCCACAGACGGGACACTCATCGACTGTAATTTTTTTTTTGTGTAGTGTCCAAAGTATACTTAATTTATCCATGTTTTATATGTATTATGTGCTTAGAACCTGCTGAGAATGAGTGCAGTATGGATCTGGGACATGGTGTACGTCTAACAGCCAAAACCACAAGAATATCCACATATCTAAAAAATTTAAAATAAAACTGTGGTCCATACCGAGAGCAGATGAAAGTGATGATAACTAATTTAAGGAAATTAATTCAACCAAGGGCACAATTTAGTATTCTGACTTAAATCAAGAGAACAAATCACTTTGAGTTATTTAGTGATTTGACAACATGATTTGTAATGTGAGGGCAGTTAATTAAATAAAGTTTGTCCCTCTATCAGGCTCAAATGTCACTTTTAAATATCTGGAGATGCCTGGGTTTGATAAATAGTTTGACATGTAAGTCATCAGATGTATGTGGGTCGATGAGGAGGCTGTAATCTTCCTCACATTAACACGTGAAACTAACAGAAATGTCATATTTCCATCATGTTTTCTTCCACATGAATTTCCATCGTTTGAGCTCCCCTTCTTCTTCTGCAGTGGTTTAATGGCACCGACTGGAGAATTGCTCCACCAGCTGTTTATCTCCATCAGCCAGTGAGTGGATGGAAACCAGCAGTGTGTCTCAGATCACATACTTCTGTCATAAACACTTAATATTCTGAGTGCACAAGTGCGCTCAGTGTGTTCACACTGCATAGTACAGGAAAATACAGTGTTCTACTGACGCACTCAAAACGGTCCAAAAGTTGAGTGTGGAATGACGGACACTTCTCACACTCAACAGTCGCCAACTTTGTGACGTAGTTGAAGCTATACATGTTTTAGATGTTTTCCGCATTTAAGTACCAAAACTGTTGTGAAAAAGAAGCCGTCAGTAATGTTTGTTGGGTCTGTAATGGTTTGGTACCACCAACAACCATGCAAGTGCTAATGTTAGCATTCACCAGAGCTAACTTGCCCCTAGCTATGGCAGTGCATTTTAATCAGCACTGACAATGTGGCGTGAGTTTGGTTTAGGTGTGGGCGGAGATAGCAGTCAAACGTTGATGGTAATGCTCCACTGTCTAAAAAGAAGACGACAAAGCAGGAGAGGCGGTTAAATTTTAATCTTTTTATTTTAAAAAAAGAAAAAAAAGAAGCCATCGTCACTTCCGGTTAGAGCAAAACGGCAGGTGGTGATTTCAGACAACACCGCCGTGTTGAAATTAGTGCACCGCGTAAGCAGTGCATAGTGTATATAGTGCACTACACTGAAGTGTACTAACAGAAGTATGTGATTTGAGACACGCTCCAGGATTCATTTCCATTTTCTTTTGCTGATTATCTGAAAATTTGTTTAAAATTTGCTCTAAATTTAGATGGAAACTTGAGAAGTATTCAAACCCAGGTATTGCATTTTCAAACACTAGTATCAGAAAATTCCAAACAATACCGAGCGCTACTGAACAGTTCTCTGTTTAACTGCTACACACGCTGTTTGAAGTCTTTTATAGAGAAACCGGCACTGACACTGTCTAGAAGATGACCCGTGAAGACTTGGACTCGTTTTCCATGTGGACCACCCTTTCGATCTTCTCGGCCGCCTCCTGGTCTTCCTCTCCTACGCCCTCTTTTTTCAGAATCTTCAGCGGCCACCAGAGGGAGCCGCTCCGGTGGTCTCGGCGGACGGTGTGTTCTGCCGGCCAGCAGCACGGAGCACCCTTGTCCCCTGTCAGGAAGTAGAGGAGGGCATTGAGCCAGGCGTTGCAGGAGGCCAGCGGCCGGGTGACCTTATAGCAGATGGACACGGTCTTCATGACTTCGCAGCCACCGAGCTGTCCCCGCCGCATGAGCAGGAACAAAGTCCGTGTCACGTGAAAGGGCAAGAAGCAGAGCGCAAACAGCAGTGTGATGGTTACGATTGTTTTAATGGATTTCCGTCGCCGCCGGATGTAGTGTGAGTACTGCGATCCAGAGATGGAGACCGAGGTTCTCTCCCGCTCTCTAACTCCTTCTGACGCCCCGTCTCCCACTGGACCATCCTCCCCACCCTCTATCGAACTGGGAGGAGAGCGCAGGGTCTGAAATATCGTCCTGACCACCTGAGAGTAGCACCAGGCGATGATGACAAAGGGCACAAAGAAGCCCAGCAGATGAAGAACGATGCCGTACGGGACATAGTCAGCAAACTCCTTATCGATGGCGTCATCCCAGCAGTTCAAGTATCCCCCCTCGTCCTGAGGTCCAGTGCTGTTCCCGCCTTCCCTCTCCCCTTCAGGTCCCACAACGCCGCCGACTCCTCGTGTGAGGTATCCTGTCTGGGCGAACCTAAAGATGGGGCAGGTGAGGATGAAGACCACCACCCACACCAATGCACAGGTGCCCTTCACCACCCGCTTGCTCTCCAGGGTGATGGTCCTCATCGGATGGCAGATCCCCAGGTACCTGTGGACGGACAGCCACAGGTGAGTCTGAATCCGTCGCTTTAATCTCATTCTAGGTACTGTTTTAAAAAGTCTTAACACCTGAGGACATAAACAGACTCAGCTGAGGTTTTTTTAAATTATGTTGAACTCAGAAAAGTCTAACACATGGAGGAGTACGAACCACAAAAACATCAACATGATTGAGTTTGTAGAAAGGTCTGTAACTTAAACCCGTCTCTCTCGTCTCGGAGGTCAAACCCATAAGCTAACTTGGCCCTTTTCCAAACATTTACCGGCTCAAAGGTCAGGAGAATCCGCTAGCTTGCTACATTAGCCTCGGTAGCATGTTACTTTCCCATAAGCAAGTCAAAGTTCAAATACCAAACGTGAGGAGCCGTCAAAAATTAACATTACAAGGAAAAGATATGAGTAGCCATTCTCAGAGACACTGTGTGACCTCAGAAGTTCTGGGGTCAGAAGATCCTCATCTAGTGGTAGGTACATTAGTTACAGGCCATTTGGGGTTCAGCCTTATTGTTTTTTCACTTGCCCGGGTCAAATGTCTACTTGCCTTGAGTACATTTCTTATTTGCCCCACAAAACAATGTTTCATTTATTGGTGGTTATCAAACATCAACAAAGACTTTAATGTTTAATCTTTAAGTAAATGAATCTGAAAAAGGACACAGTAGGCCTTTTCACTGAGGTCGGAGGGCAAATGTAACCTAACTGTCGTGGTGACAGGAAGTAAACAGACAAGTTTGGAAAACTGATAAACGTCACACTGCAGGAAGACGACATTTTTCACAGTTAGCTTTATACATATTGTATTTACCGTTAATGTTTGTGTGTAATGTTACTGATAAATTTCATAATCATATCAATCCTTTAATAGCGAGGTTGACCAGTCAGCTAGCCTAGCTAGTTACTAAGATGAGGGAAAACACTGAGTTTAAGAAGATGACCGTTAGCTCTACAGAGCTTTACTGCTCGCTGTTACATGACGGTGTATGTCAGTCTTCTCTTTTTTGGAGCTCTTCAAAGTTCCAAGTGTAGAAAGCAGCCATAGCAACCTAACGTTAGCTCTTAAATTAAGGCTAACGTTAGAGCTACACAGGGTGACTAACGTTAGTAACGTTTTAAGACACCGAGATGATTAAGAAACTGATCAAAACTTCTAAAACAAACCTCAACACCTTTCCAAGTTAGCCTTGTCCATATTTTCAACAGTATTTAACGTTTGTTTTGTATATATAATGGTTTTGATCAGTTTAATAATCACCTCGATGTCTTGAAAGGTAACTAGCTACTGTTAGTCACTCAGCGTAGCACTCACATTAGCCTTATTAACGTTGCTGTGGCCCTTTTTTACACTCTGTGCTTTGAAGAGCTGCAAAAAATATTTAAGTGACTGATGAACACCATATTGTAACAGCGAGCAGTAAAGCTCTGTGGAGCTGACCGTCCTCTTCATAAACTTAGCAGTGCGTTTCCTCATTTAAGTAGCTAGCTAGGCTAGCTGACTGGCTAACCTCGCTATTAAAATGATCATAAATGCTTCATACAAAAACTGTTATAAATAAATGCTATTTACAATCAAAGCTAAGTGTGAAAAGTTAAGTACTAACTTCAGGATGAAAAAGCAGTTTTATCATTAAGGTCGTTGCTAACATTACTGTAGAGCTGACAGGAAGTTAACAGGTGAAGTTCGTACGTTGGGTATAAGTCACACTACACTTTGTTCAAGCACCTAAACTCTCTGCTTTGTGCAAACGAGGTGACATTTTAGCCAAATGGATCGTTCGGAAAAGCCCTACTCAGAAGTGAAAGCAGTGATGTCGTCAGAAGAACCAGCTAACAGCATCTATGGTAACTGCTTTCTGGGGCGTCTTACCTGTGCACAGAGATGCAGGTGAGAAAAAAGATGGAGCAATAGAGGTTGAAGTAAAAGAGGAAGCGAACGAGGCGGCACATGAAGTCCCCGAACACCCAGCGGTCCCTCAGCACGTAGCTTGCCACCAGGAAGGGCAGCGACAGGCCGTACATCAGATCAGTGGTGGCTAGGTTCACCATGTAGATCAGCGAGGTGTTCCAGCGTCGCCCACCGCCACTGCTCCCACCGCCTCCGCAGCAGCCGCTGTGATGGCGGCAAGAGCGCAGCAGCACCACTGAGTTGAGGGTGAGGCTGAAGAGGAAGGTCAGGGAGTAGCAGACGGGCAGGAAGACGTACTTGTAGGATTCGTCAATGCTACAGGACGACTGAGGGAGGGATGAGGTGCCGGAAGTGTTGCTCGCCGCCACCAAACCGATGTCTGGAGTGACGTTGGAGACTTGGCTCAGTCCCATGATGAACCCCTGAAGGTTATTTTTGGCAGAGCTGGATCAGTTCAGGTTCCTCTGGCGTCATCTCAGCTCCTTCACCGGTTTCAAGTCTTCTCACTCCCTGAGGTTTCCTTCATTTGTCCTTCCTCTGATCGATTGATCCGTCTCTTGATCCGTCTAACCTCTGTCTGCATACGGCAGGGTCTGACCCATGTCTCCGGTATGTGGAAGGAGTTTCTGTGACAAAGAGGGGAAAGAAAACACACAGTCATTAGTTTGGAAAAGCTCGTTCACAATGTACCGCCGGCGTTTTGCTGATGTAGACTATGTTTCACTCAATTAGCCCCTCAATCATTAACGAGGCGTTCCGGAAACCTTTTTATTCATGTCGCCTCTCTGTGCGGCAGGTCGGTGGTCTCCTACGGCTGTTGAAGCGTTTGGTTCAGGGTTTAAATTCAAGCCCATGTTTTGGAACAACAGGGTCAAATATATTCATGGCTTTAACAAGTGGCCTGAACAGAACCGTGACTCCGACACAGTGTCAGTGAACGTATCATACATAGTATTAATGTCACAAACTTATATTAATGAACCTCCAACTGGAACTGCTGGACGCTGTGATTACTCATCATTAGCTAATAATAAACATACATATATACACATATATTTGGCATTGTATTTAGAAAAATGAAAAATATTTTACACACAGGTTTTAGACTGCTGGTTGGCCAATTTGATTAATTAAACTGCTGTTTAATTAATCAAATTAATCAACAACTACAAAGCAAACGCCCAAATTATGTATTTTTTAAAGGTTGTGTGCACCCTTAAAAACTTTACATTATTAGTATCATTATTATTTGAATAGCAGGAAACGCAAGTCAATTCAACGATCAATGGACAGAAATGTATTTGCTTAAATTAAATTATTTGCAGGTAACTTCACTGGGAAAATAATTTGAGCGCAACCTAGAATTTGACAGGTCAAAAAAAATTAGATAATAGTGAAAAATTAAATTTAACTATTAGTCTTGTTATGTTGACTTTATATTTAATTGTTAAATTTACTTCAAATTAAGTTGCAATTGTTTTAAGTTGTTGCGATGTAAAACTGACAAATGAAATTAATTTGTTTTTTCTTAGCGTTAGCAATAAACTTACATGTGATGAATTTAGGCTTTAGTCCTCTGGGTCCACTATAAAAAATGAAGGTAACAGTTTGCATGTATCAACTCTGGTGTTATTGAGTGAATCTTTTATAATCTGACAAATTTAATTAGTTCAGTGATTCACTTTGACCTTGAAACTATATTCTAGCTTATTTAATTCCATCCTACTCAAGATGTCAAAAACGTTTTTTTGCTTTTGACCAACTTCTTGAAATAAGTTGTCAACGGACTAAAACAGGTTCATGTAACAAGCATTTTTTTTTATGCTTACAAACTTCTTTATTTTTAAATGTTATTCCCCGACTCCATGAATTGTAGAGTTCTGTTTTATTAACATGTTTAAGAATTTATAAATGTTACTGACCAGTTTGCAGCCAGCAGAATTCAGATATTTACCAGTGTTTTGTTTATTATTGCACAACATGCAAAGTTTGATGAAATATTTCATTTGCTCGTACGGTGACTGAAGCTTGATTTGAAATAAAACTGGAGCCATGTTGAAATCTTAATACAGAGAGAAAGACTAAGCTTGAGTACCGTAAAACTTAAATTAGTAGCCCGGGCTATTATTTGCTTAAATCACTGAAATCAACAGGCCCATATTTGGGACAGGCCTCTAATTCCTTTAATTCTGGCGACTGAGGATTACGGCACCTGAGGCAATTGGTTTGATTAATTCTGCTGAGTAAACACAACTGTTCAGTTAAGTCAGACCAACTTAATTTACTCTAAAAGAACAAGACATTTTTAAGCTGCAACAACTTCACAAAAAGACGTAAATATAACTAAATTTAAAAAAACACAACATTTAAGTAAACATAAGTCTTATATTTACTTTTTCAAGACAATCAGTTCACTAGATTTTTTAAAGTAAGATCATTTTGTCAGATTTTAAATGGAGTTGATTCTAATAAACAGCCAGAAACACGATGACTCCATTATTATAATAACTGTTGATTTTCTGTTGATTGAGTTTGTCTCAGCTCTTCTACTTTCACACGTTAAAAACAAGACATGAACGCATCACTGCTGGATTTGTGCCTCATTGGTTGCTTACACCTGAACGCAAATCAAATGAAAATCAGTCCACTTAAACCAGTTTGAAGCATTTAAACTGTAAAGACTCGATCTGGATTTATCAGTGTGAAGTGGATCAGACGTACCTCCAGCTGTCCTCGTCCTGAGCGTCCCCTCGGTCTCGTCCTGTCCCGTGTCTTTGGTGGAGTTGTGGCTGAGAAGTGTCTGTTTCGGGGCCGAAGGGTCTCTCGGGGTTTCTCGCCTGACCTTCAGCTTCTCTGTAAATAATTGATCAGCGTTCATTCAGTCAGAACTGCAGGAATGAAACCCAATACAGGACTGCAGAGGAGGAGGAGGAGGCGCTGCGAGCTGCTGGCTTTTAATAGGACACACTGGCTCTTTATAGCAACTGAGGATAAAGTAATTAAAAATACAAAGATCATTTATCTTTAAATCTCACAGCTGCTCAGTGTTTCTCAAATTAACGCGATTTAATTAAAATGTGTGTGCGTTAGTTTTGCTGCAGCGTGTGTACGTCCCGATCATTAACAGATACAAACTGTTAGCTGTCCTGACGCCCACCAAATAACCAGTGCACATCAGTTTTTGCAAAATAATTACACAGTCTTTAAACGTTGCTAATATGAAACTCATTTTAAACAAGAAACCAAAAAAAAGTTTATTTTCCGAAAGTACTGCATTAAAAAATCTTAAATATATCATCAGAGCAAGATGAACAAATATTATGTGTAGTGCTATTTTGTTTTTTAAATCAATATTGCAGCGTGAGCAGTGAGCAGTGACTGCTCTGATCACCGACACAAAAAGCAAAATGAAGCTGTTTCTCTAAAAGTAATAAATCACTCACCTTCCTCTGATGAAGCTTCGTCCTGCTCTCGCTGCCTCTCGTTATCTGAGGCTTTAATTGGAAAGCAAAGTGAATCCAGTAAACACACCAGCCCCTCCTCCTCCTCCAGCTGCAGCCCTTCATCATCACCACCATCATCATCATCACTGTGATTCATACGGTAAATACAGTGTGACAGTGAACACACAGTCAGAGAGCTGTGTGTTTGAACATGTGATGGTGTGTGAGTGTAATCAAACACTGCAACACAATTGGAGGTCAAACAGCGCGCAGGTAGCACAGGTATGAATAAATAAAGCCGTGGTGGGGACGTCACATCACTCTGACATTTATTAAACATTAAAAAAAACATGTCCCCTCCATGTTGTGAATTGATCAAACCAACAGTCTTATTACGCAAATTAATCACTTAAAATCCTCTTTCTACGAGCAGATCTAAAACATTTATATTTTGTGGCGCGTTTTTTCCACAGCTGGTTTGATTTATTTTTGAATTTTGTGTCATGATTTCGTCATTCATCCTGTCACACACAGCAGGGAGCGATCAGCTGATCCACTTAGTTATACAGCACAGCGACAAACAAAATAAACAAGATGGCGAACATCAATTAGGAAATGACGCAGCTGAACTTGTCATCACAAGATGGCGAGTCGCCTAACAAAGAGGAGTAAAAATACTTTGTTGTGGATAGTGCCGGCGCCCCATGTACAGAGGCATTGCCTCGCTGCAGCGGCTGCAGGTTCGAATCCGGCTCGTGGCCCTTTGCTGCGTGTCAGTCCACACTCTCTCCCTGTCTCCCCATTTCACCCTCTGTCCTGTCAATAAAGGCAAAAAGCCAATAAAAATAATCTTTAAAAAAAAGAAGTCCAGAGCTATACGGCCTGATGACAGACAGCAGGTTGTCAAACTGCCCCTGAGTCATCCTAAAATCTGCCTGATAACGTCCATGATGGAGGAGAAGCTCCTGGACCAACTGGTGGTACTCCCCATGATCCAGCCTCTTTTTAGGGTCTCATGTACCCACACAGATCTCTGTTTATCTGTGTCCACGTTTTTTCTGAGCAAAAGCACCGGGAAACATCTAGACTGGAAGTTGGGAATACTGACTTGCAGCATGAGTGATGATGTTACATCAGTCATTTCTGTTACACGCAGTTGTTTGATGGTTGTGTGACGGTGCAAATCGTTAATTTTCAATGGAATGCACGGAACGCCAACATTCATGTTGGTCCATGTGTGAAGGGTTTAAACGCAAAATATCGTCGACAAATACCTATTTTCATTTTTTGTTTTTGTCCCCGGTGTGTAAAGGCCATTACCCAGGCTCCTGGATCGACACCTATGTCTCAGATTTTGTTGCCGAAAGGAGAGTTTCCTTATCTATAGTAAGTTACGTTGGCTAACCTGGATGCTTCTGTCCAAACCCACCTATTTCCCTGCAAGTTTTAACGACTAATCTTTACCACAATTTTCTCAAAAGAAAACCCTGAAAACATTAGAAAACAGCTGACAAGAAAGAATAGCAGCTCACAGGTTAGCTCACTGAGCTAGCAAACGTTTGAATATTGTCAAGTCTAGCCAGCCTGACAGGCCGCCACCAAAAGTAACACAAACTGCTTTGTCGTGTCGCTACACCAAAGTAGCTAGCTTTAGCATTAGCTTAGCACTCACAAAACCTTTAAGGTGAAAGGCTTTTTCAAAACAAACTTTGCTTTTATATTAATGAACAGTTGAGCTGCTGCTGCCACTTAAGCTTACTACAGCTGGTGTTCTTACTTTTTATCCTTTACTTTTAAACTACTTTTATGGGTACAGTCATATGTTGTACACATTGTAAAATATTTTGACCAAAAAAAAAAAAATCATGATTTTGGACTACGGATTATTTATTTATTTTTTTCTTGCTGATAAAATACATTTTATAAACAGTAGTTAATGAGACTGGCACTCCCTGCCTGTCAGGCCCTGCTCCCTGCTTTTGGGAGCAGGGCCTTCAGTGTGGCAGCTCCCACCCTCTGGAACTCGCTTCCGCTGGAGATTCGCCAGGCACCAACTCTGGACTCTTTTAAATCACAGCTAAAGAGGCACCTTTTCCTGCTGGCTTTTGCCAGCTAGTTGTGTTTTCTGTTTGTTTATGCCATGTGACTTTGTGGTTGTCTGTGTGATTTTGTGGTTGTTTGCAATTGTGAAGCGACCTTGGGTTTCTTGAAAGGCGCTATATAAAATTGATTTATTATTATTATTATTATTAATGTTGTTGGGACTTAAAATGAAACACCAAACACAAAGACTCTGCCTCACCATTATTTTACAATACCGCTTTGCAGAGTTAAACCAGAAAATAATCTTTGTATTAACAATGTTTTCTCAATAACTGCTGTACTCTGTAAACTAGCTTAACTTGCTAAATGCACATTAGCTAATGTCATAAATGCTAACGTCAATAGTACATCAGTGCATTCATTTATGTTGTATCACCTTGTTTATTACTAATTAACTAGATTAGTGATCTGTACTGTTTTTACTTTTTGCTTTATTTTGTGAAGCACTTTGTAAAATTTGTTTTGAAACATGCTGCATAAATAAATGTATTGATATTATTTATTATTAAGAAAACAGGCTAAAAGACAACTAGTGTTTTTAGAAAAGTGTGTGTCACATGAACTGCAGTGCCGACTGTGACCAGTAAAAATCAAATAAATATGTTATTAGAAAAACAAACAAAAAACAGACACATGGAAAGTGATGCAGATTATGTACATTCAAACTTTATAGCTTCATTTGATTTCTGATTAAGAACACAAAACACTGATGCAGTAAATGAGACACCAAAATATAACTGTTACAGACCATCAAAATATATTTCAGAATTATTGTTTTACATTTTAAAAAATGTAATTAATTTTATTTACATTTTTAAATACATTTCTAAATATTCTTAAAGTCACAATGAAATGAAAAACAATCTGTTCATATTTTCCAGGACCATGAGAAGCACAAAATATTACTCTTACAACTCTTTTGAATTCTCCATCACATCGTTACTTTGACACTCTCAAAACGTCATTTCAGTGTGACTTTAAATACATATATATACGAATTAAAAAAGACACGTCATTGACAGTACACTGCCTTCCATGAATATGACATTCAGCTCTTTATTAAGAATCAGTATCAAAATATAATGTTTTGTAAGGCACTAGAGGATGTTTTAAATCTTATCATTCTTATTGGCCGGTGCTTAAACCAAAAGTAAATTACTGCAGTCAGAATAAAACTTAAAAAATAGAAAAATAAAAATATCATGATGTTTAGGTGTCGATGTAAACATCAGGTTAAAAGAACAAAAATTAAAACAAGGCACCGTCACATATACTCAGCTATATGAAGTGGGTTTTTCCCTTTTATTTCTTATGCGTAAACAATAATAATCTCCGACTGTACCTGAAGTGTTTAGCATCAGTTAGAGAGGCATGCTACCAAAATTAAAATAATAAAACTCTTGTTTTATGCATTAAGGTCATTAAGGTAATATTAATCTATTGTAAATTGTAAAATAATCTTAAAACGGCATCTTGGTGACATAAATTGCTTTAAACACTGAAGGACGGCCATGTTCCTGCATCTCTTATCAAACATAAACTATTTCCTTTTTATTGTTTTTTTTATCTTACAGAGGAGTGTCTGAGTAACGACATACATCAAAATTCAAAATAAATGTCCGTCTAATTTCTGCCCTTGAAATTCTTTCAGCAAAACAAATGTTGGTGAAATTGCCCTTTTGTTTGTTTTTGTTTTTTTTACATCAAAATAACAGGATACAATATATGAGTTAAGTTGAGCTTGTCTTGCTTCACATGCTGTATGAGCGTAATGTTCCCTCGTAACAACAGGCAAAAGTAATAAACACAATAAAACTTAAATAAGATAAGTTAGAATCATTTGAATATAAACGTATGTTTTTACGTCACCAGTCCAAGAAGCCAAATCCTTCCTCTGTCGCACAAACACAACACAGATGTTGAGGCTTAAAGTCAAAACAAGTTACATCTGGATGATTTATGAATATGAGCTTTGCATAAAAGTTGATTCCAAAAAAGTTTTTGTTTAGTCATGTGGACCTCCCAATCTGAGAGCCGTCAAAGTGCTCGACTGGTTCGAATTCCACAAATAAACCTGCTGCCGGTCGTCCTTCCTGAGAAACAAATTGTATTTTCACGAACTTCACAACATGTTTGTCTCCTACATTCAAATTCAATAAAAAATGATTGTTAAAACTAATTTATTTAACTAAAAACTAAAGAGCAATTATCAGACGCTCATAAAGATCTCCCAACATTTTCTACATCACCAACATGTAGCTCAAGAAGGTTTTTTTAATCCTAAACTCCACATCCTGTTTCCACATGTCTGAAGTTTTCTTTTTCATACCTTATGGAGATTTCCTCCTTTTTTCTTTACCAGGATTGTTTCTGAAGTGTATTTCAACCCTTTAAAATCTGAGCAAACTGTTTTGATTTGTCTTTACAAGATGGGGTGAAGGCAACGAGCAGCGCCACAAGAAATGGCCCCAAAATTAGCGAAAAAACTAACAAAAAACAAACAAACAAGAAAATCACCTGAAAATAAGTAAATCATTTTCTCATTATCCTTCCCTTTTTTAAACTAATTTTCAGGTCATTTTCTTGTAGCCTTTTAGTAATTTCTTGCATTTTGATAGATATTTCTTGCCAGGTTTCTCATTGCCTTTTTCCCCATGTTTCCTGAATAAATTAAAACCAATTTCGGGTTTCAAGGGGTTAAATAGCTTGTGAAAAGCATCTGGACGCAGCACGAGAAAACTGATGTTGAGTCAGGTTTCAGAGGGTTAAAGGTGCCATGATATTGTTCCAACAGCCCATAGTTCTGACGACCCACTATAGAGGTGTGAATCACCAGAGGCTCCATGATACGATATTATCACGATACTGAAGTCACGATACAATATTATTGTGATTTTAAATACGTTCAATATGCTGAGTATTAAGATAGAATACATTGTGTTTTATTACCTTTTTTTAACTGTAAATTATGTCCCCAAAAGAAAACTTCATCTCATTTCAGACATTATATTTGCAGCAAAATGTATCTAGTGGACTAAAAAAGCAATTGATTATATTGTACTCGAGTAGGATACCCAAAGTTTAATTTCTATTTGTAATATTAATAATTTATAGAATGACAAAACTGATACTTGGTACTGTGTGATGATACGATATCACGCAAAATATTGTGATACTATGCTGTATCATTTTTACGACCCCATTAGTTTATAAAATGTTCCGCTGGACCAAAAGCCCATTTCTCCAACAGTCCATTGTAACAACACCAAATATCCAGTTCAGTTTCTCCGAAAATAAACAGTTGGTTTCAGTTTCTCAGCAGCGTTTGAGCAAACGATCCCGTTTGTTTTCCACCGACCCATCCCTGCTTTTCCAGCAACTTTTGTGCCACCTAACGTTGGTATTTTAAGTCAAAACGTGACCTTTTCCTAAACATAACCACTTATTAACCACAGTGCTGTTGACAAACGTAATACGTAAAACGTATATATGCGAATAAAATGTTTTATGGCAATTAGCTTGTCTAACTGCAGGCAGTGTACATGTACGAAGAAATGAGACTACGTAGAGACGGGGGTTTGTTTCTGGGATAAGAGGCTGTTTGAGAAATGGGTCCTTGGTCTCAATGAGGTTTCTGAATTTTGGGCCGTCAGAACAGTCTCCATCTTAAATCCCTGAAAACCTGCTTTGAAATCTTAATTTTTCTTCCATCACTCTCTATATATGTATATATACATATATATATATACATATATAAGGGCTGCACAATAATATCGGTACGCCATCGGTATCAGTCGATATTGGCGTGGAGTGAAAGAGGCTCAGTTCTGATAGTCGTTAGCTTACCAACCCCTGACGAGCCAAAATGTTCATCGCTTGTAGTTTTATCCTCCAACAACTTCATCCTCCGCTTCTTAAATCCACCAGCAAGCTGCCCACTTCCCAGGCCGTCCATCTTCGGGAGCCGACCACAGCACACAGGACGGAATATTGAGGTAATTTTTGTAGGGATGTACGAAAATATCGGCACATTATCGGTATCAGCCAACATGCTTTTTCTTACTTAGCACAAAGAATGAATATTACAGACACTGAACAGTGTTTCATGTCTCGATCTGCTGGTGGGCCGTCACCATAAGAGTATACATGTATAATATGATATTAATTCCACTACAGAGGAGACTTGATGATCTCTAAAATTAGGCGGGGAAAAAGCGGATATATTGATTATCGGTCAAATGAGTTGTTGTATATCGGTTTATCGAATATTATATCAACAAACTGCAGCAGGAAATATGTCCGTGATGGTGTTGTTTATAGTAAGAAGCTGATGGAGGAAAAAGGTTTCCAGGGCCTCATGATTCACGATTCAATCACACCACCATCTTTAAAAACTTAAGATAGTCGTTCAGTGATTGTTTTTAACCTGTAACAGCACGTTAAACGTTAAATCAGCCCGTCACTTCTTCGAATTATGTTACTCCCTTTTTTTTTGTTAGCATTATAAAACCATCCATCTATTATCTGCTTCCTATTCGTGGGCGAGAAAATGTCATCTGCTAATCCATGCATGAAAACTGGCCACCCTGTCTACTACCCCTCATCTTTAGCTTAAATTTCTTGTGTATCCTGGTGTCATTAGGGAGGACGCTTCCAGGAACAACACGACTGAAACTGGACCTGAACTGAACTGGAGTTTATCGATGGGTCGTCCAAAAACCATGACATGGATCAAAAGTTTTGGAGAAATTACGACAGAATCCAGGAGCTGGCATGTGTTTGTCTTTCCTCCAAATGTTTTACACCCTTGTCGCCTGGTTTGTCCTCACCAGCCTGCAGCTGATTGGAGATTTAGATTTGGCTTTGATCCACTGAAATCTTTGATCCTTTGTTGAGTTCAAACTGTGACTTTCGAGATTGCACCTGCTCGTCGTCACGTATACACCTGCTGCCGTGTACTGACTCATGTTTCCTTTGGACGTGTAATGATGTCACTTCCTGTCTGTTAGTCTCAAGTTTGTCAATTCGACCTCAAAGCGACGCTGTACCACCTTTAAGGTTTCCAGGTGATTCAGTTGCCTTTGAACCTGACCATCCAGTTGTATTGTCCTCTACGCTAGAAATTTAAATAAAGTAGCAGCTCAGTGGACGTTAAGTTGAAGTCAGTGACACCTGGGCGGACGTAGACGAGCGGTCCAGCTTGGTCCCACAATGCCCAAGTCTGTGGTCAGGGTGTTAGGTCAGGTCCTGGACATCCAGCAGCATGGCGTCCTGCTTCGTCCTCAGCTGGTCTCGTACCAACAGGTGGGCCACCAGCTCCGAGCTCAGGGCTGCAAGAAAAGCAAACGCATATTTTTGAAACGGATATTTTTTGTCCACATTACCTTTGCTTTATAAAATGTCTCCATCCTCTCGAAAACACAAAGGACAACTTCAAATGCAGGTGTCACCAGTTGGATGACGACGAAGGCTGCATCAACATTATGTCAAATATCAGAGAAGGACGATCCAAAACAACTCTCTGTACTTCCTTTCAGTTTTTTTTAGCTTTTCAGGCTTTTTTCTATAGTTTCTTAAACTGTAAATGAGGAGAGTGACAGTGAGATAAAAAAAAAAAAACAAGCCCTGAACCTCAGATGGTCATATTCATGACTAAAGCTGCACGCACAGAGGAACGGGCCCTTGCACCTTCGCGCAACTTGGGAGAGATTGATTTCAAAATGGATGAATTCCTCTTGGGTTTAGGGTATGGCTCCAGTAGATTTTTTTTACGTCTTAGCATGGTACCTTTGCATACCAAATTTTGTTTCTCTACGTTAGAGTAAAAGGTGGGGGCTTTTACTTTGAAAACCTTTAGGGGGCGCTGTTGAGCCCAAATTAAAACCTATATCAGATATCAATTTTCCCCGCTTCTGAAACGCTTTCATCTCGTTGTGAATCTTAGAGGCCTCCGCACGCTGAGTCAGTTTCTTTCAGATTAATTTTTTTTATGAATCCATAATCTGAAAAAAATCGTAACGTACAGAAACTTCTGAGACACACTGAGTCCCATCTGTTTGTTCATGTCTTCTCTTGCTTCTCTCCACTGGAGATAATTATCCGTCACCACTGTCTCTCCCTGTGTCCCGGGTTTGACACCGCAGCTGAAGGGGCGGAGCTGTCCTTCATCTCTGTGTGCGGTCCACATCTTCCTCCTCGTCATCATCATCCACCTGAATATCACTATCTGACCTGTTGAAAGTAGCTGTCTGAGCTCGGGCTGGAAGATATAACAACTATGTGATATATCAGTATGTTTTCAAGCAAGATTTAACTTTAGACACTGTTTGTATCGATACAGGGTCAAGATGTGTTACAGGACGCATATCAGTGTGAATCTTGCCTCTCTCACAGCTCCGCCCCCTCACTCACAACTCACAACAACTCTAGCAACACTTTCTAGAGCTGGAGCCTGACGTGCACCTCCCCATTACTGTAACTCCACGTCACAGTGACGCAGACCTCCTGTCTGTCTCTGTAAGCTGAAACCATTTCCCTCAGTGGAAACACAGCTTTGATTTACTTTGTGTTTAATGTGTGCTTAATGTGTGTTTAGAGTATTTAATGTGTGTTTGTTTAGTGTGTGTTTAATGCGTGTTAATGTGTGTTTATTGTGTTTTTAATGTGTGTTAAGTGTGTTTAGTGTGTGTTAAATGTGTGTTTAGTGTGTGTTTAAAGTGTTTAATGTGTGTTTAGTGTATTTAATGTGTGTTAATGTGTGTTTAATGTGTGTTTAGTGTATTTAATGTGTTTAGTGTGTTTAATGTGTGTTGAATGTGTGTTTAATGTGCGGTAATGTGTTTAATGTGTGTTTAGTGTGTATTTAATGTGTGTTTAGTGTGTTTAATATGTGTTAATGTGTGTTGAATGTGTGTTAATGTGTGTTTAATGTGTGACACCTGTGACAGCAGAGGCTCATGGGTACTGTAGTCCTCAGAGGAAACAAATTTAAAATAGTGAAAGTGGCAGTCCGAAGCTTTGACTGTGTTTCCATTAGAATCAGTTCAAACTGCTGAATAACAGAAACACTGATACTGAAAACATGTGTGTATGTTAAGTGACGTGTTCTTTTGACTGTGTGTGTGTGTGTGTGTGTGTGTGTACCGTGGACTTCCTGTTGC
The DNA here is from genome assembly GCA_035609425.1 of Epinephelus awoara. Classification (NCBI taxonomy): domain Eukaryota; kingdom Metazoa; phylum Chordata; class Actinopteri; order Perciformes; family Serranidae; genus Epinephelus; species Epinephelus awoara. Next base: position 39,499,931 of record CM069304.1, on the reverse strand, counting down.
AGTGATGCTTTCAGGCTGTTGAGCTGCTGCACTGAACGCTCCTGCAGCTCCCAATGCTCCAGATGTTTCCGCTCAGTGACACAGCTGCTGCCGGCCAGACGCTGCAACACACACACACCCACCCACCCACACACACACACACACACACACACACACACACAGAGTCAGTCCACTCTGTCGATGTTAATAACATTTCTTCTTTTCTTTCTCAAATCTCTTTCACCTCCTTCTCTCTCTGTTCAGCCAGCAGTTTGTCTCGCAGTGTCCTCAGAGCTGTGGCCACTTCCTGTTTCAGCCCGGTGGCATGGCAACCGTTGTGCCCCGTTCCCATGGAAACCTGATGGAGATGTAAAGTTAGTGGACTGAAAGAGTGTTTTTGTTCTGTTGTTTATAAAGTCCAGTTCAGACCAAAGATTCACGACGAGATGAAACCATTTTATACCTTACAGAGAAAAGTGTCAGCGGTGTGAACTGGCATCGCCTGTTTCAACAGCCAATCAGCTTGGAGTGAAGTCCGCTGGTCATAAACTTTAGTAATGAGCGGATCTTCAAGTGTTTATATAGAATAATTTGGAGCGGATTATGTGAAGGTCATATGGAGGCGGGGCTTTGGACTCGATGATGAACTGATTAGATTTTGGCGGTCAAAGATCAAAGGTCAAGATAAATAACCTGTCAGGACTTCAGGGACTCTGTATTAATGAGTGTATTTGTGTTAGGAGACAGACAGTGACCTTTTTGTTGGTTCCTTCGTCGTCGTCTTCGCTGTCGCTGTTGTTGATGAAGCACAGCTGCAGGTTTCTGTGGTTGTTGAATCTGTAAACAGATAATAAACATCCTGAAGCTCCGACAGGACGACGCTGCAGCTCCGCGAATACCGACAGTTTCTCTGCTCCTCGTGACTCTGACCAGACGGCTGTGATGAGATTTACTATCGATGTGTCCTGATGTGAACTCTTTAAACAGAGTATTTGTTTTTAATAAATGAACGGATGAATGTACCCCCGTTATCTTTCACTGATACAATCGTAGAGAGTCAAAACGTAAACACGGTGTACGTTTACATCCATTATGTTTCACAATCTGATTGGTTCAGCTGTGAGGAACAAACAGTTGGTTCATCACACCAGGCTGTAAATTCATGATTATTGACTTTTCTGCATTGAGACAAAATCTTTGGGGAAAGTATCCTGATGCCTCGAAGAATATTTACACATATTTACACTCTGACCTGAAAGTGTTGTTTATTTTTACCGCACATTTTTGAACTGTCAAACGTCAGCAGAGCTCGTTTTAACGCTACAAACACTAACATTAAACTGTTATCAGAAACAATCACACATAACTTTTTCTGTCCATTTAAATAAAAACTGAACCTCAACGGTCACATTTAACTTCAGATCGCAGAGAAGAATCACAAATTAAAAACTGAACATTTGAAAAGCTTCAGACTGTGCAGCTCTGTGTTACCGTGACGTGACGACGGAGACTCGACACCTCCTGAAGTCTTCATCCTCTTCCTCCCACATGTCTCTCCACACTCCCCCCCGACCGTCCTCCATCCTCAGCCCTATCCCCCTCTGCAGGAGCACACAGTGATCACACACATATTAACCCACACAGTAATTATCTACTAATCTGGTTTCATGACAGTTTTCTGACGACTTTTGTGAGAATAAAATGTTTCAAATAAAATATGAAGAGTATTTATCCTTTTATTCTAATTTTTCCTGTTTCACTTGAACCATCACGATCAATACTGTCAGCTGAGGTTTTGTTAATTTGGTTAAATTATTATCCATAACACATAAAGATACAACTGAAAAAACATCAAATGAAAAATTGATTTATTTTTATTTTTTAAAAAGGAACATTTGAAAAAAGGCAGTAAAATTAAAACACAATAGAAACATTTCAAAAAAATCTGAAAAAGAAAAAAGTAGAAAAAACAATGCAAAAAATAAAAAAAAACTGGAAAAAACAAAATATAGGAAAAATGAAAAAGGAAAAAGAAAAGAGTAAGAAAAAAGCAGGAAACACTTTAAAAAACTTAACAGAATTTTTTTTCCAAAACTACTAATAAACAAAAAGTAGGGAAAAATAGTACGAAAGATTAAAAACTGTAGGAAAAATTGAAAAATAGGAACATGTTCAAAAAATATGAATAAAGAAAAAAGTAGGAAAAAATAAGAAAAACTATGGGAAAAATAATAAAAACAGGAAAAAAAGCAAAAGGGAAAAATAAAAAAAAATGTAGAAAAAAACTTTAGGAAAGCTTTTTTGAAAAAGAAGTAAAAATAGAAAACAGTAAGACAAATAGGAAAAACATTAAATTATTAATAAAAGGAAACAAAGCCAATGTTTCCATCTGTCAATAAAACTGTAACTAATAATAATTATGTTGTGAAGTGCAGCTGGATCTGAATTATAATCAGATCTGAGTCTGTCGACTGGAACCAACAGGAAGCTGAAACGTTATGATTACAGCAGCTCTGCAGCTGTGGGCGTGTCTGTAACGTCGCCGTGGTTTTCTCAGTTTAGCTGCGGCTCCTCGGCGTGATTTATAAACTGTTTGGACAAACATGACGTCACACTGCGAGGAATGTCATCAGACGCAGACTCAGTTATTGTCTGAGGCTCAAACATCCAGCACACTGCACACACAGAGGAGGACACCGGGCATTATGGGAAGTGTAGTCCCACTGACAGCTACATAACAGAGACACTTGTCTTGGTGGCTGACCTTTGACCTCTCCCTCCTCTCCTGCTCCTGTTTCTCCAGCTCTGCTATCCGCTGGCTCAGGTCCTCCCAGTGCATGATGGGAAGGCCCTGGTAGTCCACGGAGGACGCTGCCGCTGCTGCTGCTGCTGCAATGTGATGATGAAGCTCTTCTTCCTCCTCCTCCTCCTTCTCCTCTGACGTCTCTTTCTCTTCCTCCATCCTCCTCTCTGCACACAAAAAATTCACAGGAAGAAAGAACATTTGTTTTATCTGATGAAATAAAAATTTCAGTCTGTTCATCTGGCGCTGACATTAATATCTAGTAGCTACTAAAGGTTTTATTTATATTTGCAGTATTAATAATTCATATAATAAAAAATTGATACTTGAATCTGCAATGAAATAATTCCAAAGTCTCAAATGTGACTAATCGATTAAATGATCAATAATACGAGTTCTCTGTGGAACACCATCCCATCAAAGGGATAATCAATATACACTCAACGGCCACTTTATTAGGTACACCTTGCTCATACTTTTTAATTCTTGGTGTCACAGACTCAACAAGGTGCTGAAACATTCCTCAGAGATGTTGGTCCATATTGACATGATGACATCACACAGTTGATCCATGATGAGAATCTCCCGTTCCAGCACATCCTAAAGGTGCTCTATTGGACTGAGATCTGGTGACTGTGGAGGCCATTGGAGTACAGTGAACTCATTGTCATGTTTGAGATGATGTGAGCTTTGTGACATGGTGCGTTATCCTGCTGGAAGTAGCCATCAGAAGATGGTACACTGTGGTCATAAAGGGATGGACACGCTCAGCAACAATACTCAGGTAGGCTGTGGTGTTTAAACCATGCTCAGTTGGTACTAAGAAATCTCCCCCACACCATTACACCACCAGCAGCAGCCTGAAGCCTTGATACAAGGCAGGATGGATCCATGCTTCCATCTGAATGTGGTTTTTCCAATCTTCTATTGTCCAGTTTTGAACTGTAGCCTCAGTTTCCTGTTGTTAGCTGACAGCAGTGGCACCTGGTGTGGTCTTCTGCTGCTGTAGCCCATCTGCTTCAAGGTTGGACAAGGTGTTGTTGCTTCAGAGATGGTCTTCTGCACACCTTGGTTGGAACCAGTGCTTATTTGACTTCCTGTTGCCTTTCTATCATCTTGAACCAGTCTGGCCATTCTCCTCTGACCTCTGGCATCAACAAGGCATTTTGGCTCACTGGATATTTTCTCTTTTTGGGACCATCCTCTGTAAACCCTAGAGATGGTTGTGCTGAACATCCCAGTAAATACTCAGAGCAGCCCGTCTGGCACCAACAACCATGTTAACCACGTTCAAAGTCACTTCAATCACCTTTCTTCATCATTCTGATGCTCCGTTTGAACTTCAGCAGCTCGTCTTCACCATGTCTACATGACTAGATGTTAATGAGCTGCTGACACCTGATTGGCTGATTAGCTGTTTACATTGATAAGCAGTTGAACAGGTGTAGCTAATAAAGTGGCCGGTTATGTAAGAATGTAAGTTACACCACAAACTAAAACACAATAATTTCTCATTTAATTGTCCTTAATTTTTACTTTGACGTTAATGTTTTATTAACAGTGTTATGATATTAACTGTATTAACAATATTTAAGAACAGGTTGATGTGTGGTGCAGGCTTCAGTGATAGTTTCAGGTTAAACATGACAAACACATTTATCCAGACTACACACACACACACACACACACACACACACAACCATGAGACTTTATGGAACACCATTATAAAACAATATGTTTTACAGTGGACACAGACGATGATGATGATGATGATGATGATGACGACGTTTAAATGATATTTAAAATAAGTGTCACGTGTGTGTTGTGTGTCTTCTCGTCACAGCTTCATGTTAAATAACTTTAATTTGTTCTGGTTTCAGCTTTAACTAAATCATCTCGGTTAAAGTTATTTAAAGTGTCCGCCTGCAGCTCCGTGTGTCTGCCCGCAGTTGTTTACCAGCAGCGGGACTCTCGGAGGGTTTCACCCACCTTCAGTCACATCCAGACGGCCTCGGAGCCCCGGATCCCTCCGACATGTCACCCCGCGGCTCGCTGCAGCCCGCCGGCCTCGCTGTGTGTCCTGACCGCGGCGCGAGGCTGCGGAGCTTTTTACACAAACATCACAGAAAGGTTGGTAAAAAAAAAGTTTCCTCAAAGTGTCTGAACTCCGTCTGACGGAAGGCAGGACCTTCCTCTTCCTCCTCCTCCTCCCTCCTCCTTCCGCTCTTCCCACTTTAACCTCGGCCGAGTAACGGAGGGTTTGAACGGTGAAGGCAGCACCGAGACACCGGAGCCCTCGGCCGGCGGGAGTTACCCTGCCTGCACCTTGTGTACAAAGTGTGACAGCACAGTGTGGCGACATGAAGGTGACAACATGTCGTCTTTCCCGCCACCACAAAAAAATTAAATAAAAAGGAAGCATAAGGAAAGAAATAAGAGGCCAGATCCAGGGCCGTACACACTGACGTCAGGAGGCCATGCCCCCCCCCCCCCCCCCAGGCTGTAGTAATATATGATAGTGTTTACATGTTCTCCCAAATATAAAATATGTATTGTGTTATATGTTCACTGCAGTATATGTTCATTATATGTTGAATAAATATATAAATTCAGGAGAATGAGTCGCATATTGAAGAATATTTCACAGCTGAATAACTGCACCAATTATTGCACCGTTTAAAAAAAGATAACTGTTCATTAAGTCACTGTTCAACAGTACAAAGTTCTGTATATTTCTACAGCAAATATATACAAAAAAGAAATTATTGGTAAATATACAAATACAATATAGAGATAATTGGTGCATTTACAGTGTACGGTGGTGCAGTGGTTAGCACTGTCACCTCACAACAAGAGGGGTCCTGGTTCAATCCCAGGAGGGAGCCCTTCTGTGTGGAGTTTGCATGTTCTCCCTGTATCAGCGTGGGTTTCCTCCAGGTGCTCTGACATGTTCTCCCTGTGTCAGCGTGGGTTTCCTCCAGGTGCTCTGACATGTTCTCCCTGTGTCAGAGTGGGTTTCCTCCAGGTGCTCTGACATGTTCTCCCTGTGTCAGAGTGGGTTTCCTCCAGGTGCTCTGACATGTTCTCCCTGTGTCAGCGTGGGTTTCCTCCAGGTGCTCTGACATGTTCTCCCTGTGTCAGCGTGGGTTTCCTCCAGGTGCTCCGACATGTTCTCCCTGTGTCAGCGTGGGTTTCCTCCAGGTGCTCTGACATGTTCTCCCTGTGTCAGCGTGGGTTTCCTCCAGGTGCTCCGACATGTTCTCCCTGTGTCAGCGTGGGTTTCCTCCAGGTGCTCTGACATGTTCTCCCTGTGTCAGCGTGGGTTTCCTCCAGGTGCTCTGACATGTTCTCCCTGTGTCAGCGTGGGTTTCCTCCAGGTGCTCTGACATGTTCTCCCTGTGTCAGCGTGGGTTTCCTCCAGGTGCTCCGACATGTTCTCCCTGTGTCAGCGTGGGTTTCCTCCAGGTGCTCTGACATGTTCTCCCTGTGTCAGTGTGGGTTTCCTCCAGGTGCTCTGACATGTTCTCCCTGTGTCAGTGTGGGTTTCCTCCAGGTGCTCCAGCTTCCTCCCACAGTCCAAAGACATGCAGGTTAATTGTCCGTAGGTGTGAATGTGAGTGTGAATGGTTGTCTGTCTCTATGTGTCAGTCCTGTGATAGTCTGGTGACCTGTCCAGGGTGAACTCTGCCTCTCACCCAGTGTCAGCCCCCAAGAGGATAAGCGGTTACAGAATGAGTAGTACATTTACAAAACTGATCCAGACAGCGTTCTCTTTTAGAATATCTAAAAATGAGAAGAAGAAGAAAGATAAAGCACCCAAAACAAATTTGAAGGATCCAAATCACATCACACTGTTATCTTTTCCAGATGTTGAATAAAAGATTACCAGATGGTGTTAGTGGAGTCTAATACAGTATGAATAACAATATTGTACTTGTGTACTGTACTTGAGTAAATGTATTCTGTTACATTCCACCTCTGGTCACAGTGTGTTTTTCATTGTGGAAACACAAACATGGCAGTGTGGCTTTTTAAAGCTTCGCCGTGTTCCCTCTGTTCACTGTTTAAAATATATCAACAAAAACCTTTCTGGAAATCAAACATGTTTTAAAGAGTCGTATCTCCTTGTTTGTTTGTTTGTTTGTGTCTGACGGTGGTTCAGGTCTCTGGTCTGCTCTCATGTTCTGTGGAATCTGGTCTGTCCGGGCAGCAGTGAAGGGGTTAAAGGCCGAGCCTCCCGGTGTCCTGTTTCACCATTTTTTGGAGATGACGACTCAAAGCAGATGGAGGATTTGGGGATTCTGGGAGAACAGCAGACGGTTCAGTGTCACAACAACAAAGAAAACACCACATTCCCATAACATCCCCGTAACGTTCTTATAACGTTCCTGTTACATGTTTGTGACTTCACAGAACTGAATAATGTTCTTATAAATGTTCCTGTTGTGAGTTTGTAGTTTTTTTTATACTGAACTTGTGCTTTCACTATATCACTGTGATCCATGACTTCATCTATGCTGACATTATTTTACTTTATTGTGAGTTTATTTACTTTAATATCTCTGGAGCTCTGATTTTTATCGTCACCGAACATTTTCAATCAGTTCTCAGTCTCATTCTCAGGAGGGGACGTCTACTCTTCAGACAAGAGATGATGAACAGTAAGTCGACTAATTGATAAATCAATTGACAAAAATTTAATCTGCACCTTTTTGGAGTGCTGATTGGACTGAAAGAAACATTTGAAAACGTAATCTTGAACCCTGACGGACTTGGATGGACAGCTCCATCGTCTCCTGAGATTTTACAGCGAAATTATAAATTTAACAATAGATTTAAAAAAAAATCAGGAAATGAATGGATGAGTCCCTATTTCTAAGAAAGGAATAATTCTGTTGATTTATGCACACACAAAAAAAAAAATACATGGGATTTTTTTTTTTTAATTTTATTTATTTTGACAAATACACTGAACACCATATTGTTTCATATCCATTCAGCATAAATTACTATTATTTTCCCGTATTTAGTTTCCATGCAGGTATTACTCAGATGATACAAGACAAATATTTTTGCATTATTTTACTTTTAGCACTTTTTAAAAGTTGTGTTTCATGGATAAAACAGTGGCAAGACGTTAAACAGCTCAGGATGAACAAATTCCAAAGAAATAAAAAAATATATCTAAATGTTAATACAACAATTACAACAAATTATAAATAGAAAAAATAATTATAATGATAAATAATCTGCATTGAGGAGTAACTAGTTACAAATAATTAAAATTCAAAATAAATATAATTGTACTCAGTTAGTTACTGATAACATTTGTAATTAAATTACAGTTACTAATTAAAATATTGGTGATTACAAAGGGATAATGCCCGAACATACTGCTGTCAGTAAAAAGTTTACATGTATAACAAAACACTCATTCTGTGCAGGAACGCCATCTTTTACCGTCGCCTTTTTCAGCTTTATAGCCCAGTTTAAAACTTTTTTTTTAAGTAATAAAAAGTAACAGTTAGAAAAAAAATCAATTGATTATAATAGTTTTAGTTTTTTATGCTAATGGTTTTGCTAGTTGTGCACTTTTAACTACGTGGCTCACGCAGTAACTTTGTCCTCTGTGTTTTCTTTCTTGCTTTATAAAAGCGCTTTATCAATAACTTTTACTTATTTACATTTATATTGGTAAAGCAGAGTTACAGAGATAAAAGAGTGACAAGAGGTTTAACAAATTACAAATTAAAAGGAAAAAATAAATTGAAGTATTACAAGAATTAAAACAAAATACAAATAGTTAGAAAATAAATTAAGAAATTTTAATAGTTTTATGCTGGTAAAACAGAGCCACGGGGATAAATTAAAACAATTCCAACAAATTACAAATATTTTTTAAAATGTAGAAATGATCATAGTTGTATATACTCTGATGAAGTCCCACAGGACAAACATAATTAAACTCAGTTAATTAAAGTGAATTATTGCTGCTCGACTTTCTCACTGCTCGTGTCTGTGTTGCAGTTCCTCGTGCGGCCGGCCCGAGGCGGCGGCGCTGTTTCTCAGCTGCTGAGCTACAGTGTGTATTTGCTGAAGGACTATGTTGTGAAAATCTTTCAAAGTGTTGGTTTCGCGTGTTTACGGGGCCCTTCTGCACGTCTGCTCGGTGGGTCAGGGGCCCGTGTGACCGACTCTCCCGGCGGACAGTGTGCGCAGCCCGGGTGCGACTGCTTCGGGCAGCTGTTTAGCGGTTTTCTGATCTCTGACTGGAGGTTTTTTACTGCAAACCAAGTTAGCTCAACAGCTAATCCTAAAAGTCACGTCACCTGTGCGGACTCGAATTAAAAGTTTCCCGGTGGCGCCGGGACAGCCGGGTCACTTTTCACTGTGTGACCGTACAAAACTTTGTCTCGGCTGTTTTTGCGCCGGGTTCCTATTTTATCTCGCTTTTGCGCAGCCATAAAAATTGCGTTGGAGACAGCAGCAAGTGAAGCGTAGCTGCGGGTTTTAGATGACGGTGAGACCCGCAGCCGAACACGGATAAGGTGTTTCCTTCGGAGGGAAATGCGGTAGAGAGGACACCGCCTCGGTGTTCAGCCCGCTGACTTGGCGGCTCTGGGTTTGCTGCTCGTGAGGCCTGCGGGTCGGGCTTCCACCGGGCTCAAGTAGAGCCCGACGCCGACGTCGAGAGGTCGGAGGCCGGCAGTCTGCGCTGCCACCGCCGGGCCTGCGGTCCGAGTCATGGAACGGATGGAAGTGGACCAGTGCGCAGGCGCAGCTGGCGGGGCAGGAGGCGGGGCACTCCGCAGATCGAACAGCGCCCCCATGATCACCAGCGTCAGGTCAGTGGTACTACAGCTGAATGTGCAGCACCAAACTCCATTGAAAATACATCACATTTATTTTGGTCTTGTTTACAGAGCGCCACAGACACGCATTAACAATGACGTAACACATGGATTTTATGTAAAGAAGTCACTCTTTAATTCGGCATACTTAAAATACTACAAGCATCACGTAGGACAATAATATTTAAACGTAAGTAATAATTATGTATTATCTGTTAAGGTTAGTACATATATATTGTGTAAATAATCTTGTATCTTATATATATATATATACATATATATATATATATATATATATATATATATATATATATATATATATATATATATATATATACATATATATGTATATACATATATATAAGATAAACAGGGTTATTTAAAAAAACAAAGTAAGTATATATATATGTATATACATATATACATATATATATACTTACTTTGTTTTTTTAAATAACCCTGTTTATTTGAACTATATATTTGTATACTCTTGTTAAATTTCTTATATTTTCACTTATCTTTCCATTCTTGCAAGGAGCACCTGTAACGCAAATAATTTCACCTTGGGGATCAATAAAGTATTTCTCATTCTGATTTGGTATAATCAGGATAAGAAAAACCTTATTGATCCCCGGCGGGGGGAAATGGTGATAACATGGTAATGGTAACTATGAGTTAGTCGAAATAAGAAAAATCTACAAAAAATACTGTAAAATATTTAAAAATATAAAATATCTTAAATATGCTTAGTCTGTTAAATGTGCTAAAAAAAAAAAGTACAAAATATGATCCTTACAACCTATTGAAGTAGTATGTATAGTTTTAAAAATTATATATATATATATATATATACACACACATATATATAAATAGAAATAACAAATATGTATAGTGTGTGCATCATATGTTAAATATACATTCAAGAAAGATGTTGCTAAGAATAAATCAGGACACCGAAAAGAATATTGCAGAGTTTAATAATTTCACCAATTACTGTACAGTGTTCCCAAAAGAATGGTTGTTCCTGTGAGTCTCTAATCCTCAGTTATAATAAGATAAATGAATTATGGAATTATAACTGCAGTCCTCCGTTTTCCTTTGCACAAAAGGATGTTTTGAAATTCTGTGTCAGAAATCAGAATTTGAAATACTGCATTGAACCCTGGGAGGGAACTGAGACATGATACAGTTGCCTTTAAACTGTATATAGACGTAGATAAATTATGAGAACAGGAAGAAAAAGTATGAGAACGTAATAACATTAATAACACAGGTACAATGTTTTATAAGAAATCTGCGCATTGACGAATAATTATAATGTTGAATGTACAATTAAACTTAGAGTCTAAAAGACGTTAGATGTACATGGCTGCTTTTTGTTAAGTTAATAAAAAAAATAGTGCAATAGCTAGTTTTTGTTTGTACTTAATATTTAAGAGGAGACTCCACAACATCTACAGCTGAAGTTAGTTTTTACTTTACTGGCTCAAATCGAAACATGATCAGTCTGTAAATTCTCATGATTTATTTTGAAACATTTATTAAAAACAAAAGCAGCTCGATCTAATTCACCGTTAAATTTTTTGTACAGATAAATTTAACGTTTTTATTTGGTCTCAAATATTCTGCCGATAAATCGTTCTGGTTCTTATTGAACTACACAGTTTCCTAGTGGCGCGGAAAAATGATATTTGTAGTTTTGTGAGCACAAGACAGCAGGCTAACGTTTGCATCGTGTGTGCACAAGTTAATTAATTAGCCTAAGTATAATAACTTGTTCTCACAATGACAACTTGTTCCTTAAAGATAACTAACTTTGAGCACAAAATGATGAACATGTTATTAAGTTGTGTGAATAAAATAATAAGTTGTTCCCAGAAGACAATTAGCAATTTATTAACTTGTGCACATATTATAACTTGTTCCCATAACGACAGCTTGTTCCCACAAAGTTATTAATTTTTGCGCACTAGATCATTACTTGTTCCCACAAGATAGTCAACAAGTTATTGACTTGTGCGCACATAATAACTTGTTCCACAATGACAACTTGTTCCCACAAGACTATTAACTTTCATACACAAGATCAGAATCATAATAAACTTTATTGTCCTCAAGGAGGAAATTTGTTTTGGACATTCAGTGCTTGGCGGCTGTAAACATGTTCAATTTACGAACATACAGTTACACACATACATGACCATCAATACATTACACATTACTGTGGCGTCTGTAATTAATCAGATTGATAAACAAGGACGTGACGCGGTGTGTTTATGTTGTGAAGAGTACAAGCGGACGGCTCAGACGGCCGAAAAGTCGACATGTCTTTAAAGAGTCTCTCTGTATACACACACACACACACATATATATGTGTGTGTGTATATATATGCATATATGTGTGTGTGTATGTGTATATATATATATATATTATATGTATATATGTGTGTGTATATGTGTGTGTGTGTGTGTGTGTGTGTGTGTGTGTGTGTGTGTGTGTGTGTGTTTAGTAAACTAAATGTCTCTGTTAGTAAATTAATGTAAACATGTTGTTGTTGTTGTTGTTGTTGTTGTGTCAGCGATGGGATGACCGTCTTCAGTCCGGTGTCCTCGGCTCGGTACAGACGCAGCAGTGTGTCCATCAACCCTAGCTGTCCCTCACAGGTCAGTGTTTGACTCACAGTGATGATGTATTTAACGCATGGACTCGTCACCACCTGCTGACCTTCATCCATTATCTCCTCCTCTTCCTCAGCTTGTCCCTCTTTCTCCTTTCTCTCTGACCGGAGACAGACTCGACCACAAGAGGCAGGTGAGGATGTCACACTTCTTCTTCTCTTTTCACTCTGCCGGTCCGACAAGGACGTCCTCTCTGTGGTGTCCTCACAGTCATCAGAGACACTCTGAGTTTTACTGACACATTTGTTTGTTTGTGTTTACTCTGATTTGGTTTGTTTTCTTTTTTAACATGAGTTAGTATTTCAGTGTAAAAGTGTCAATGTAGAGATAGATCCCCCTATTCATGGAAAGATAGAGAGATACAGTCATAATAAAAAATGAAATGAAATAATACTTAATATAATAATAACAAAAATGAATAAAAGGAGATATAAACAGAAATAAAAACAATAAAGAGGTAAATATTCAGTCCGGTTTCAGGAAAGACAGTTGGATAATTTTCTATAATATACGGATATATCGATATCTGTTCGCGCCCAAATGAGTCGTTATATATCCTTAAAATATACGTTGTCTTCAGAAATAATGTACCAAACCGCTTATAACCTTAAATGTAATTTATTTCCAAAAAACAAAGTGACATAAATGATCCAAACCTCCAATTTCAGTGGATTTATATATTTCCAATCTGTATTTTGCAAAGAAAATCTAAAGTTTTAACCACGAATCGAACGTATGGAGGCCTCTGTTACTGAATAAATATTCATTTCATTTTGTGTCCCTTCTTTATCTCTTTCAAATTAAAAATTGGACTGTTGTATTTTACGTGTCTGCAGTTCCTGTAATAGTTTTAAAACACCTAAAATTCTGTTTGGAAAATTAAAGACTAAATAATCTTTATGTAATTAAATTACAAAACACTCCACAAAGCAGAAACTTCATTCATCAGCCACGAGCTGAAGACAACTGCAAGAATCTAAAATAAAAAAAAAAATTGTGGTTGAAATTTGAACAATGACAAATAAATATTCATGTGAGTAACGTGGGACTTTATTTTGTTATATTTATGTAAACATTTTATGTTTCGTGGCTTGTTGTTGTTTTTCTTTGAGAAGTTTTGAATCACTCAGAAATTTAAATAGTCGTAACAAAAACCTGTCGGTGAAGCTCAACTGAGTTTCAGGTGATATGTGGAGATTTGTTGGTTTTATTTGAGGCAGTTTGGTTTAACAGTGGAGACGGACAGGTGATAGGGTCAAAGGTCAAAGGTCAGAGCTGTTTGTGTTTTCTGCAGGAGGAGAACATGGAGATGACGCTCAGAGGAAGTCTGCAGAGACTCAGGTACGTCACAGACATGACACCGTTCATGTCTCTGAAGTTTAATCCAGTGGGATTAACGTCTTTGCTCTCCCTCCCAGTGCTTCCAGTCTGATCCCAGTTCCTCCAGTCAGTCAGTGGCACAACCACACGTCAGTGGTGAGCATCTCCACACCAGCTTTTAACGACCAGGCTCTTATTTTGAAGGTGGTGCTTCCTGTCAGTCAGGATGTTACCTGAAATGCTGAGGCTCATGGGTAATGTAGTATTCAGAGAAATCCCATCCACCAATCAGAGAGAGAGATGTCAGGAAACAAAGATGAAACCTTTTTAACATTATGATAATAATGTCGGTCACTGATCTGGATTATTGTCTGAATCCAGATCAAGCTTAATCCAGACTAAAGGTTCTGACTGAATCCAGACCAGAGTGATTAAACTGAATTCAGATTACAGGGTTCTTGTTGAATCCAGATTAGAGGGTTCTGACTGGCTGTTTTTTCACCTTTTCTTCTTCAGTGGTTTCAGTCACAGGACAGTGGCGTCACACCCAACTCCTCCCCGAGTCCCACCAGGAGGTTCAGGTACCCTGTTCACGTTGTGTCTTTATTGGAAGCTTCAGTCTGTATCAGTCCACTGACATACATGATGTGTTCACTGTCCGACAGACCAGCAGTCAGTGCCACGGTCAGATGGCCTGCGTTAACTCCACTCAAGAGGAAAGGTAATTATTTCACACTCACACCTGCAGGTACTGAGTCTAATCCACATGGAAACAAACTGTAAACATGACACCTCAAGAACAACCTAAGGGAATGTTTTTTCAAATTTGGCGCAACAGCCACTTGGACTCAACAGTGTTCCGATTAGATTTTCATCGTTAAAGGTCAAGATCATTGTGACCTTGCGTCTGTCTCATTTCTACAAACATAATTTCGGAAGAACACCTTGAGGGAATTTCTTCAAATTTGGCACAAACGTTCACTCAGACGCAGTGATATATTGATAGATTTTGGGTGTCACAGGTCAAAGATTAGGTCACGGTGACCTTGTCTGTCTTGTTATCATGAATGCCAATCCCTTCAGGGATTTTCTTCTTTTGTTTTTTTAATTTGGCACAAACGTTTATTTGGACTCAAGGATGAGCCAGTTTGTGAATTTTGTAGTCACAGGTCAATATCATTGTGTCCTTGTGTCCGTCCAATTCTCGCTAACATGATTTCTAAAAAAAATGCCTTGAGAGAATTTCTACAAATTTGACGGAAACGTCCATTCAGACACAACGATAAACTGATTACATTTTAGGGTCATAAGTCAGTGGTTAGGTCACTGTGACCCTGTCTTCTTCAAAATTTCTAAAGAATACCTGGAGGGAATTCCTCGAATTTGACACAAAGTCTCAACTCAGTGGACTTAATGATAGTGTTTAGACTTGGGGGTCATAGGTCAAAGGTTAAGGTCACTGTGACCTTGTCTGTCTCAGCATCATGAATGTGATATCTCAAGAACACCTTAAGGGAACTTCCTTAAACATCCACTTGAACTCAAGGATGAACTGATAAGAATTTGGTGGTTAAAGGTCAAAGGTCAGTGTGATGTCACAAAATGTGTTTTTGGCCATAACTCGAGAATTCATTCATTAATTCTGACCAAACTTGACACAAATGTCTAACAGGATAAAATAATGAAGGTCAAAAGGTCAAAGGTCAGCTTGACTGTGACATCATCATGTTTTAACGTCATATCTCAGGAACAGAAGGGGAGACATTTGGTCAGATACTGAATTGGTGACTCTTTTGTCTCTCAGGAGGGGTTGAGTCTGACGGACCCCCAAAGAAGCTTTTTGTTGCCGGGGTGACAGATCCCGCCCACCGCAGCAGCTACACTGTCAGGTGAGGATCATCTTGAGCACATGTCAGTCGTAACAGTGTGAAAGTTTGAATATCAAATAAAGCTTCCTCTTCTGTCTCCCTCCTCAGTGTCTCACAGTCGGCGGAAGACTCTCCTCCTGCAGGAGGCGTCAGTCCTCAGTCCAGCCCTCTGTCTCTGTCTCCTCCCCCTTCCTTCACCCCCTTCACCTCCCACCAGCACCCCGGACACTAAAACCCTCCCCCCCCCCCCCCCCCCCCCGCTCACCCAGAGTGCTGACCCTGTCACTGTGGGATCAGACCGACCACCAGCAGCTCCAGAGACCCTCAAACACTTGGAGGAACATCGACCCCATCGCACCTTATTTTGGTTCCAATCATCTGCCAGCATCACTGTAAGCCCCGCCTCCCTAATGGGCAGACAAATCACAGGAAGTGAAGATGTGACATATTCGGAGGTGAAGATCACCTTCAGTTCAGCCTGCTCTCTGCTCTCTGAGCAGGATATTTCTTTTGCATCCGTGAAGCTTCAGACTCTTTTTGTTGGTCGGTCATCACACAGCATCACTCTTTATTTCAATCATCAGGCAGAAGGACGTACACGCTGTGTCACGTGTGTGGCTCCACCCCCATCAGAGGGCGTGGCCTTGAGGTTCAAACTCCTCACTCTCATGTTAATGGATAAACAGGATTCATCAGCAGCACCAGCGTGAGATCACGGAAAATGTTTGGGAAACTGAGGACACACTGGTTGTGTCGTCAGACTGCAATCGATTGTGCTCACTAAAACAAACGGGTGTTGTTGGTAGTTGTGGGGAGCAGATGAGCAACAGACACACCTCCCCAATCTCAACGTGTCCTGTGGACCAAGCAGCTGATCCTGATTGGTTACAGAGAGGAGTTAATGTTATACAAGTTTTGCTGATTCAAGGATAAAAGAACAAAGCACCTAAACGTCTCTGCCTGAAGACGTCTCTCGTTCCTCAGCTGCATTCTTCAGATTTTTTCTGCATCAAAAGATTCGGAGCCTTACATGGGATGGCTTCCCATTGGAGGATGCAGCTCTAATCTGACCAATCAGTCGATGCTGTTAGTGAAGCTCCAGATCTTCTCTGATCAGTTATTCTGAAGAAGTTCTAATAGGGTCTTGAGTTTTAATCAAGATGTAATTGCAGGTGATGACTAAATGTTCTCAGACTGTTGATCACAATCGTCTCTCTAAACGAGTCGAAGGTCTTCAGGAACATTTCATTCCACCCACAGTGATACAGTCGACACCTACAGGAACTGAACTACACAGAGAACCTTCAGCCGGTCCTCTGCTTATCGTCCTGGAGTCGCACTTGTTGGAAGTCATGTAATTTATGAGGACGATATAGGAATCACATGATTTATTTAGACACGGTCTTGAAGATGAAGTCATGAGAACTCATAACTGATGGGTCTGTGGAGTAACATCTGGACTCTCCGAGCACTTAATCAAATCAGCGAACCAGGGTTACGCACTTAAACTTAGTCCCTCCAGGAGGTTGCAACAGCAAACGCAAATTCAGCCAGAACCTGGTGAATTCTGCGCAGCCTTGCAATTTTTTCCTATTGAGGCAACTTAACCGCAAACGTTAATAACCCGTCTGTGTGTGTGCATGTTCTCCCTGTGTCAGTGTGGGTTTCCTCCAGGTGCTCCAGCTTTCTCCCACAGTCCAAAGACATGCAGGTTAACTGGTGACTCTAAATTGTCCGTAGGTGTGAATGTGAGTGTGAATGGTTGTCTGTCTCTATGTGTCAGCCCTGTGATAGTCTGGTGACCTGTCCAGGGTGAACCCTGCCTCTCACCCAGTGTCAGCTGGGATAGGCTGCAGCCCTCAAAACTGCCTGTGAAATCCTGGAGGGACTGAATAGTGCATCTTATGATTTTTATCAAATTTGATATAATTTTATTCAGCTAATCTGCTGAAGATAGTTTGCATCTTTAGTCAGCTAAAGAAATTACAAAATAAAGAAAAACCTGAATATCCAAAAACAGTCTTTGTCCCAGCAACCCTCTGAACGGGGTATAGCTTTTTGCGAGGCCAAAACTGCTAGTTGTTGAGAATTTTTGTCGGGTATTTTTCACCCCAGACTCTCTACACCTGAGTCAAATTCAGCCACTGAACAAAAGTTTCAGTCATCGAAGCCTAAGATTTTTGTGTTTTAAAGAAAGTTTTAGTTTTTGTGTCACGGCTGAGTCACCCTGACTGAAGCTTCCTGGTTTTACCAGAGAAAACTTTGACAGTTTGTCAAATTTGGGCTGACGGTTGACAGACTGTAGGATGTCTTTTTCTCCCGGGGTGAGAAACTGGTTTTACAAACTGGTTCCCGGTCAGTAGAAGTGTGAAGAACTTGTGGTCTGTTTGTTAATAGTGTATCTATATGTGAATATTGACAGTCGGAGCAGCTGATATGTGCTCACTTTTCTTCAGCCTGCATGGTTTGATTGTACATATTGAATCTGCAGGAAGCGACCATGCTCTTCCCTCGTAAAGGTGCATTTATACTTTGGCTTCTTTCATTTCCCTCTAAGTTTGCTCTCTGACCGGCTTTAGTCTTCTCTACTTGAAATCAGCCACATTGTGTTCATGAAGGTCGTCTGATTGGTTGAATCCCCAGAAAATCTTTATTACTTACTGTTTAAAAAAAGGGTCACTAATCATTTTGACTTCCTCTGCGTTTTCTTTTTCTGAGAAATCTATCAAACTTGTTTTGAGGTGGTTGGGGTTTTTTTTTTTTGAACCAGTGTTACAACAGTTGATTTTTTTAAGACCCGGACCAATCTCAGCTCTCGTTAATGGCTCTGGATTCTTACTTTTTACTTTGTATTTAAAGCAGACTTGTACAAAGTCTGCTTTAAGAATACATCAGTTTTAATCCCAGGGTTGGGCAATAATTCAAGATCATCAGTTTTCAATTGAATCATAACGTGATGATAGGAAATTCTGTTATTGTTCACACATACTAATTTGATGCACATCAGTTCATTCTTTGACATCAGTTTATTTGATGTGATTTTGCACATATTTGCCACGTTGTGTAATAAGCCATCATCAGGAAGTATCTGTACGAATATTGTGACAGTAATGTCGACCATGCTGCCCCCAGCTCCAGATAATCCTGTTGATATTCTAATGGTTTCATTCCAAAATCTGTGGAGCCCCTAAGAGGACATGATCAAGTTTCTTGTGATCACCGTAAACTATCTGGCGCTCTACAAAAATTACATGGTGCACACTAAAGATTAAATAGCAATCACCGTGAACTATGTAGTGTTCAGTAGAAATTGTTTGGAGCTCAACAGAAATTATCTTGCACTCATTGAAATTATCTGGCACCCACCGTAAACTATGGAGAGGTCAGTAGAAACTATCTGCCACTCATCGAAACTTTTCTTGTGCTCCTTCTTGTGCACCATAAACTTTCTTACACTCAAACGATCTGGCACTCAATTTAAACTATCCAGTGCTCTGTAGAAACTATCTGGCACTCACCGTAAACTGTCTGACAATCCTCGTAAACAATCTGGCACTCACCGTAATCTACCTGGTGCTCACTATAAACTATCTGGGACTCATCAAAATGATTTAGGACTCGCGCCCTTTAAAATCGACTCGGTGCTGAGTAGAAACAATCTGGTGCCAAACAGCAGGTTTCCTCTTAGAGGCTCCATAACCATCAGAGTCGTCCCCACATTAGTCACTAGATTTGCACAGACATCGTTGATCATTTGAAAACGTGACTTTAATGGTAATTCATTAATGTGGATTTTGACAGTTTTATTAATATGCTTTTCTGATTTTTATTTTGTCTTAGTCTGCAATTATTGTAATGATTCAATACAAGTGCACAAGAATGTGACTTTGTTCAGTCACAGATGTAGCCATCTCACCACAGGGGTCTAAGGTCGGAGGTCAAAGGTGAGGGTTACAGAGCTGCAGTTCTGCTTCCAACTTTTGCACTTGCACAGTATTGTACAGTTTTGTACTATCACTCATCATTGTGCCTGAACATGTCATCATAGTCGTCGGAGGTTGTTTTTTTTCTCACGCGTGTCGATTTAAACATCGGATCTGAGAGATTTTATAATCACCTGACACCTGTGAGATGTGTTTGTACATATGGTCTCTATAAGCTGTTTTTATAGAAGTGTCTTTTGCCCCTCGCTGCTCATTCAGCTGCTCCAACAAACAAAAATTCCAAATCTTTTTTTTTTTTTTGTGACGCATTTGACATATTGTTCATTGTCACAACTTTGCACAGAACTAGTTTAGACCACCTTAATCTTTATATTATGTTACGTGATCGGTGACTTATCGTCATGTAAGAAATGCTGTTGACTTTTGCTTTTTCTCGCTTTATTTCTTGACTTAGAACCGCCTCTGTGAGTCTATCCTGTTTCAGAGAAATGCACTCAAAAGTTGAAAATAATTCTAGAAGAGTTTGGGTCAGTTGTAGTTTGGACTTCATGCTCAGTTCAGCTTGTTTAGAAAACAACATCAACTCCTTGAGATAACAGAAATTCAGCAAAAGTGGGTTACTGTTAAGGCTCAGTATCATTTGATAATCTGTGATACTGCTGCCAAAGATACCGAAACAATTTTTAAATCTCTGACTTTGAGAAAGTATGCAATTTTTTAAAATTTATTTTTCAAGAAACCATTTTATTAAGTACAATAAGCCAAAGTTGTTGAAATGCTTAATAACAAGTAGATGTAGAATATTTTATAAAATGGACCAAATATTGATTTAAATCATTAACTATTTGACAAAATAATAATAAATGCGATTATGAATGTGATTTTTTGGAATTTGATAGTTTTCGATATCCGATGTTACAGAAACATTTTGGTTGTGGCCCCAAAAATATTGAGGTTCAATATGTTAACTCCAACCAGGTTCAATAACGCCTTGATTTCATATCGTATCATTTTTGTTGTTTGGTTTGTTTTGTGCAGTTTTGGGCAGTAATTCGATTTCAAATTCTCATGTTCAAAAAAAAAAAAGCCATTAAATGAATCAACATAACTAAATTTAACCACGATATGCTTGAAAATGTTTACTTTATAGGATTTTGGTCTAAAAAGCGCAAAAACATTGAACAAAATGTCACCTTCTCAGCATCATTTTGAATATTTGAATATCGTAAAACATCAATGTCAAAATATTTCAGTGATAATTATCATGTATTAGCCTCGTCTAATTAGCATATCTGCCATATCAGTTTGTATTTAGCTATTTAACCATCAACATTTGAGAATTTTCAAAAAATTTCCTTCAAGTTTTTTTTGTACAGATACAAAAAAAAAATTGCAATACTAAATCACTTTGTTTGTATGATCATGGGAAAAAAATCAGGAACAGGTTTTGGTTCTAATTTATTTTTAGAATCAACAGAACCTGTACGGAGTGATTCATCCCAAATCATATACAGACGTTAAAGTTTTGAGAAGCAGGATAGATTTATCCCAGAGGTCACAACACGCTGCCAAATTCAGTTAGCTGTACAGACACAAACTGTAGCTTTAAGATAATTTTCTGTTTATTATTTTTAACTTTGCACATTCACCGTTGTCCCATACTGTATGAAGAGACAAACTGCTTATATGTAGCTGGATCAACATGTTATGTGGACTCTCGTACGAATTTCTGCTTCAGAGAATGTTTTTACGCCAAAAATTCTTTAAAATGAAACAGTTAGTAAGATAAAGTCTTACATTATTAGAACAGTATTCACTGATGTGTTTTTGTCTCATTCTCACCTTTATGTCCTTAATGGATTTCCTCTCTTGGTTTTCTTTGCTTTACAACGTTTAAAGCATCCAGTCAACTTCCGGAAGTGTCTCCAGGCGCAGATCATTGTAAGCAATATTTCCAGTGTGATCGGAGGTTTATTTAACTCACTGCTTTACATTAAACTCTATTATACGCAGTCCTGAGAGTCCCGACAGGTGATTTTGTTTTTCATCTTGTCAAGTTATGATTTTGTGCTTAGTTAATATTATCTTGTGCGCACACGATAGGAAAAAAAAAAAAAATTCTCTCGGGACTTCCGGGGCCCTCTGCTGTCAATTTATCCCCTTTGTACAATTTTACTTTTTCCTTTTGTTTTCGTGTAAAAGACATTGTAACATATTAGCATGCTAACGATAGTCGTGACAAAACTGTAGCCAAGTCATTGATTACTAACATGCTAAATTTTACATGACAATCATAAGGTATTAACATGAATGCTAACTATAGCTATGCTCTACAGTCTTGCCTACATGCTAATGTTAGCTGAGCCCGACAGGCAGGGTCTGATGCTGTGTCTCAATTCAGATTTAATGAAGTACACTTTGCGCACTGTGTCCTTTCTCGTCAAGTGTGTCAATTTTGACAGGGTGGGGTCGTCCTAAATCTCACGCAAATGTTGTGCACTTGCTGGAATTTATGAACGTAACATTTGACCACCTCTTCTTCCTCTTCGTAATGCCAAATGCAAGCAGACGGAGCGTTACCTACAACATTTCACGGTGATTGTTGCCTGTCAAAACGACTTATGACTTATTTGCTAATTCATCGTGACGACTGCTGCAATTTCCTCAGACGCCATTTTCACAAGTTTGGTAGTCCCGCCCCCTCTGCCATGTAGCCAAGATGGTGACCATCATACTTCCATGCGTCCTCATGTTGGCATAGATAAAAAATTTCCCCACAACAAGAAATGACAACAATGAACTGAGACACAGCATGAGATATCCAAAACAGCCACTGTATGAATTACATTGTTTCTTAAGGAATTGTGACTAAGATATGCACCAAGTGAAAAGTTTTAGTGTGTGACCCTTAACTTGTTAGCGCCATCTGGTGGACACACTATTGTTAAAAAAATACAGTGTCTAAATTATCACCTAAATTAATTTGACAAACTAATTCTTAAGGTCCACTTACAAGCTTTTTCCCCAGTTTTCAGTCACGTCACGGTCCGATTACAGTGGAAATGATAAGCTATTAATCAACAGACAGATTTTTTTTTAGCAACAATTTTGTAATAATCATATTTTAATTGTAGTAATTTCAATTTTAAAGCAAAAAATACAATTTTCAAGCAAAAGAATGTGTGTTAATTTCAGCTTTTCAAAAATCTGTTTCAAAGACCGAGCTGAATGTCTCAATAAAATTCAGTCGGATTGCACTGTTTTCGCATATTCATAATATCTGTAACCATAAAGCTCGAGTCACAACGTGACTTTTCCTCCAACACCACTAGTTTAAAAATAAGGGGAAACCCTCTCATTACGCTGGAAATGTATCGTCTTTTAATTTTTGATGACAAACTGAGATGATTTTTGCTTTGTTGACACTTTCTGACTCCTGACAACAACTTCACCCCTAAAATACATTTAAATAAATTTCAGATGCCTGCTTTATTTTTAGCTTCTTGCATTTAATATGATACAAGTTGAATCTTTGTGTTGGTCGATGTTTCATCAGGATCTGGACGTTCTTAAGTTTGTTTTTTCTTGACGATGTCATTCATACTTTGATAATTGAAATAATGAAGTGTGGGAAGGCTGTTCTCTCTGTTTGTGTTTGTCGTCACTGAGAGAGACGTTTGAGTATGTAGCGAGTAACCCCTCAATGTTTTTCAGTATTAAAGCGATATTTCACTCTGGCAAATCAGTGATTTCTCAGCACTGAAACTGACCCTTGCTGTGACCCGTAGTTTACCTGGTTAAAAGCTCTGGAAAAATAACTCAAGGGCCAACATTGATTTGTTTTTTATTTTGTTTTCTCACAATCACAAAAAGAAGTGATTTCATGATCTTAATGTGAAAGGGTGCTTCAAAATATCTTTTTAAAGAAGTCAAGGTTACAGAAAGAAGAGAAAAAGAAAATGATTCGTAATTGTTGTGGTCATGTAAACAACAAAAAAGAGAAAAGAAAATACGACATTTTTGCCCTGTCTTACTATTTACAAAACTCTTAAGAATTAAACTTTATATTTACAGACTGCTCTACAAAGTCAACTGTCCTGTACCAGTCGTGATGCTAAGCTAAGTGAAGCAGCTGCAGACTGTAGCTTATTTGCCTGCCAGACAAATCTGAGGGTGATATTTACCTTTATCTTCAAACTCTTTGCTAGTAAATGAATTCATTTCCCCAAATGAAAACTTAAAGCACTTTAAATTTCTATGTTTGTGAAGAGAAAAAAAAAGAAAGAAAAAGAAATTCATGTTTTTTAGTGTTTACCCTTGTAAGCAGAAGAGCCATCATGTAATTTGACTGATGCAGCGCCGACACCAGCAGCTTTATTTTCGGGTCAAACGTCGTGCTGAAAAATGATGCAGATCCAGCAGAGTGAGATACGACTTAAAAAAAAAAGGGCTGCTAGTGGTTTAATCGACATGATAAAGGGAACTAAAAGCACATTGTTGAAAACATTCACACAAGTATTTTCAAAAATGTAAATAGTTTGTTCTTTCTGTTCTTTTTGCTTTTAGACAAATTCTCTACATAAGACGATTGAGATGATGTATTTTTATGCAACTGTAAAATAAAAGTCTATATTCAAGTGTTCATTCTCTCCTGAGGAGCTCGTGGCTGTAAAAATGATGCAGAATGACTTTTTAGATCTAGTGGAAACAATTCATCTACACTCTATAAATATATATAAATATTATATTGTATATGAAAACTCAATAAAAGAAATGTGTATCATATCAGAAAATATAGTTTGGCTCTCTTCTGTTTTGAAATGTCCATCCATCTGTTTTCATCTGCTCATCTGAGGCCGGGTCACGGTTTTGGACGACATGCTATACTATAACGTTTTTTCATGGTTTGTGACGACATGCTATACTATAACGTTTTTTCATGGTTTTGGACAACATGCTATACTATGACTTTTTTCACGGTTTTTGACAAAATGCTATACTATGACGTTTTTTCAAGATTTTGGACGACATGCTATACTATGATGATTTTTTTATGATTTGGGACGACATGCTATACTATGACTTTTTCATGATTATGGACGACATGCTATACTATAACGTTTTTTCACGGTTTTTGACGACATGCTATACTATGACGTTTTTTCATGGTTTTTGACGACATGCTATACTATGACGTTTTTTCACGATTTTGTGACGACATGCTATACGATGACTTTTTTTCATGGTTTTTGACGACATGCTATACTATGACTTTTTTTACATGATTTTGGACGACATGCTATACTATGATTTTTTTTACATGATTTTGGACGACATGCTATACTATGACTTTTTTTACATGATTTTGGACAACATGCTATACTATGATTTTTTTTACATGATTTTGGACGACATGCTATACTATGACTTTTTTTTCACGATTTTGTGACGACATACTATACGATGACTTTTTTTCATGGTATTTGACGACATGCTATACTATAACGTTTTTTCATGATTTTGTGACGACATGCTATACTATGACGTTTTTTCACGGTTTTTGACGACATGCTATACTATGACTTTTTTTCATGATTTTCTGACGACATGCTATACTATGACT
This sequence comes from Epinephelus awoara, assembly GCA_035609425.1. Lineage (NCBI taxonomy): Eukaryota > Metazoa > Chordata > Actinopteri > Perciformes > Serranidae > Epinephelus > Epinephelus awoara. Next base: position 39,474,864 of record CM069304.1, on the reverse strand, counting down.
TTTTTTCATGGTTTTTGACGACATGCTATACTATGACTTTTGTTCATGGTTTTTGACGACATGCTATACTATGACGTTTTTTCACGGTTTTTGACGACATGCTATACTCTGACTTTTTTTTATGACTTTTTTTCATGATTTTGTGACGACATGCTATACTATGACGTTTTTTCATGATTTTGTGACGACATGCTATACTATGACGTTTTTTCATGATTTTGTGACGACATGCTATACTATGACGTTTTTTCACGGTTTTTGACGACATGCTATACTATGACTTTTTTTCATGATTTTCTGACGACATGCTATACTATGACTTTTTTTCATGGTTTTTGACGACATGCTATACTATGACTTTTTTTTATGACTTTTTTTCATGATTTTGTGAAGACATGCTATACTATGACTTTTGTTCATGGTTTTTGACGACATGCTATACTATGACGTTTTTTCACGGTTTTTGACGACATGCTATACTCTGACTTTTTTTTATGACTTTTTTTCATGATTTTGTGACGACATGCTATACTATGACGTTTTTCCACGGTTTTTGACGACATGCTATACTATGACTTTTTTTCACGGTTTTGGACGACATGCTATACTATGACTTTTTTTCACGGTTTTGGACGACATGCTATACTATGACTTTTGTTCACGGATTTTGACGACATGCTATACTATGACGTTTTTTCACGGTTTTGGACGACATGCTATACTATGACTTTTGTTCACGGATTTTGACGACATGCTATACTATGACTTTTTTTCACGGTTTTTGACGACATGCTATGCTATGACGTTTTTTCACGGTTTTTGACGACATGCTATACTATGACGTTTTTTCACGGTTTTGGACGACATGCTATACTATGACTTTTTTTCACGGTTTTGGACGACATGCTATACTATGACTTTTTTACACGGATTTTGACGACATGCTATACTATGACTTTTTTTCACGGTTTTTGACGACATGCTATACTATGACGTTTTTTCACGGTTTTGGACGACATGCTATACTATGACTTTTTTTCACGGTTTTTGACGACATGCTATACTATGACGTTTTTTCACGGTTTTGGACGACATGCTATACTATGACTTTTTTACACGGATTTTGACGACATGCTATACTATGACTTTTTTTCAAGGTTTTGGACGAGATGCTATACTATAACTTTTTTTCACGGTTTTTGACGACATGCTATACTATGACTTTATTTCACGGTTTTTGACGACATGCTATACTATGACTTTTGTTCACGGTTTTTGACGACATGCTATACTATGACGTTTTTTCACGGTTTTTGACGACATGCTATACTATGACTTTTGTTCACGGTTTTTGACGACATGCTATACTATGACGTTTTTTCACGGTTTTTGACGACATGCTATACTATGACTTTTTTTCACGGTTTTGGACGACATGCTATACTATGACGTTTTTTCACAGTTTTGGACGACATGCTATACTATGACTTTTGTTCACGGATTTTGACGACATGCTATACTATGACGTTTTTTCACGGTTTTGGACGACATGCTATACTATGACTTTTTTTCACGGTTTTTGACGACATGCTATGCTATGACGTTTTTTCACGGTTTTTGACGACATGCTATACTATGACGTTTTTTCACGGTTTTGGACGACATGCTATACTGTGACTTTTGTTCACGGATTTTGACGACATGCTATGCTATGACTTTTTCCACGGTTTTTGACGACATGCTATACTATGACTTTTTTTCACGGTTTTGGACGACATGCTATACTATGACTTTTTTTCACGGTTTTTGACGACATGCTATGCTATGACGTTTTTTCACGGTTTTTGACGACATGCTATACTATGACGTTTTTTCACGGTTTTGGACGACATGCTATACTATGACTTTTTTACACGGATTTTGACGACATGCTATACTATGACTTTTTTTCAAGGTTTTGGACGAGATGCTATACTATAACTTTTTTTCACGGTTTTTGACGACATGCTATACTATGACTTTATTTCACGGTTTTTGACGACATGCTATACTATGACGTTTTTTCACGGTTTTTGACGACATGCTATACTATGACTTTTTTTCACGGTTTTGGACGACATGCTATACTATGACGTTTTTTCACAGTTTTGGACGACATGCTATACTATGACTTTTTTTCACGGTTTTTGACGACATGCTATGCTATGACGTTTTTTCACGGTTTTTGACGACATGCTATACTATGACTTTTGTTCACGGTTTTTGACGAGATGCTATGCTATGACGTTTTTTTCATGGTTTTGGACGACATGCTTTCCTATGACTTTTTTTCAAGGTCTTGGACGACATGCTATACTATAACTTTTTTTCATGGTTTTGGACGACATGCTATACTATGACGTTTTTCCACGGTTTTTGACGACATGCTATACTATGACTTTTTTTCATGGTTTTGGACGACATGCTTTCCTATGACTTTTGTTCACGGTTTTTGACAACATGCTATACTATGACTTTTTTTCATGGTTTTGGACGACATGCTATACTATGACGTTTTTCCACGGTTTTTGACGACATGCTATACTATGACTTTTTTTCATGGTTTTGGACGACATGCTTTCCTATGACTTTTGTTCACGGTTTTTGACAACATGCTATACTATGACTTTTTTTCATGGTTTTGGACGACATGCTATACTATGACGTTTTTTCATGGTTTTTGACGACATGCTATACTATGACTTTTGTTCACGGTTTTTGACAACATGCTATACTATGACTTTTGTTCACGGTTTTTGACAACATGCTATACTATGACGTTTTTTCACGGTTTTGGACGACATGCTATACTATGACTTTTTTTTCACGGTTTTTGACGACATGCTATACTATGACTTTTTTTCACGGTTTTGAACGACATGCTATACTATGACGTTTGTTTTCATAATTTTCAACAATCTTCAATGAGTATACCATGATTTTTTTTAATGACATTTTATTACCAACTATAGTAAGATTTTTGTTAAAATGTTCTCTGACCTCTTTGATTTGTGATTTTATGACTATGAGTGGACAACAGGCTGCGGTATCAGTTTTTCCCTTAAGCTGAAACTAACAATTCGGTTAATTACTCAGCTGATTAGCAGAAAACTAATTAGCAACAATTTCACTTTAGAATTCTAAATGAATGTTTGTCGTTTTTATTTTATATTGCAGTGGTAGCACTCTGTGATAGAAAACTAAACATCTTTGTGTTTTGAACAAAACAAGACATCTGAATATGTAAATTTGCACTTTTGGAACTGATCAACTGAGAAAATATGATTAATATAAATATAATTAATGTAATTAACGTGTTACATTCATATAATCGAAACAGATTTTGAATTCCTGATCAATCAGGAAATCCTTTCAGTTTTAGGTTTTGCATCATTACATCATCCAAATAACATTTAAGATGAACATGTTCAACTATGTGATATTTTGCAGCTGTGTCTTTTTACCACTGGAGGGCAGCAGCTGATTTAAACAGACTTCAAAACACCTCGACCCCAAAACAGGAAATAAAACACATCATTCAACAAAAACAAGAAAAGACAAACTGAGGTTTTTATTTTTTTAATTTTTTACTTAACAAAATCAAAACGGTGTTTTTACATGTCATAGCCACTGATTCATCGAATGTTCAAGTCAAAGAGCCGCAGCTACTTTCATGATCGCCAACTATCAGAACATGTTTTCTGTAGTTCTTCTCATCAATGTGGATTCATCCACGGCTGAAAAAAAATCCCAAAAAATTTTCCTTACAGTTTCCTCGTTTATTTGATAAAACCTACACAAGCAGTTGTTTGAGGACATTTTGAAAAGATTGACGTCAGAAATCAGACAGTTATTTAACAACAGATCAACACAGTGAGATTCAAAATGATCATCATCATTCAGACTTTTAAATTTCTGTTTGGCCTCTGGGGTAAAATCTGTTGACAGAGTCTCATGTTCATTTGTTCAGTGAACTTATTTTGTTCCCTCAGTTCAGTATTTTAAAACCTTCAATTAATTCACTGAGTACACTTTGATTTTGGGCTGAAATATGTTAAGTGTTTTTCTGTTAGATTTATTTTTCAGAAACTGATCGTTTTGCTGCAGAAGTTTACAGAGAACTTCCAGGTTACAGATATCAGATGTTCACCACCGTTACATTTGTGTCACAAATGCCAAAATAATTAATTTACTAATACCAGCTGATTCTGAATATTTAAAATGGCTTCAATATATCTATCAATACAGCAGCACGAGCTGTTAGTGTCAATGTTTCCTACAGTCATTCTGATGTTCTCTGCCACTGACCATGAAAAGTCATCATCATCATCATCATCGTGTTACAGTCATGTTATATTTGTCTTTTAAGGTGAAACACTCCAGGTGAAAATGCACGAGTCAATTTTGAGACTTTGGACTATTTCTGCAAAAAGCACATATTTATTTATCTTATACCTCATCTTCATATTTACGCAATGTCAGAAAACTTGAAACACAACGAATGATTATCTAAGTGTACATAATCAACGGGTGAAGTTTCATGGTGAAATCTCGTAGTTTTAAGTATTGACCCTAGCATCTTATTTTTGGTCTAAAACAGTTTATAATTTTACAGTTCATATTTTTAAAGTTTGTTTTCGCAGATTTTTTCTCCTCCAAGTCATAAATCTGCACTTCAGCAGCTCTAACATCCACAAAACTTTCCAGTTTGGTTTCTGTCTGTACTCCGAAGGTTTTTACAGAGGACTTGATCAGAAATATTATTCACAGCCTGGTTTTTACAAAAAAATTTAATGGCTGTTAGAGTGTTTTCTGATTTGTGGAGAGGTGTCCAGAGAGATCCAGAGGCCCCTCCATAAAAACCTTTGACTCTATTATGAAACTAAAATGAAACAAGACTTTGGAACCTGTTTTTGATTTGTGTTCTGGAAATGTATAATAATCAGCACATATTTAATTACATAATTGCTCACTTGCTAAATTAAACATAATATTTCAAAAACAACAGTCGTACTGTAAGTACAAAGCTGAGGGAAGTGTTATGGTTACATTTATTAGTTAAAACCTTTACCAGATTCACTCGGAGTGTTTCCCCTCAACAACTGTTTACCATTCTTAAATTTTAATTTTCTCTCTGTGGTATCAGAAACGTTGTGCAGGGCTGTGTGCGACGATGCTTCTCCGACCGTGTGTATTCACTGATCTACGGTAACAGAACTGATGATAATAACAATGATAATAATAATAATAATAACTGTAATACTGTATTTCTTCATACCATGAAACAACAATACTTTGAGTCAGTTCCTGTACTGTAGACATCTCACACTGCTGAACTCTGATGTTTTTAAATATGGTTGATGGTGTTGATTTAAAGTTGGAAATTTCGGTCATGTGACGACACCAGCGCTGATCTGTAAAATCTGTAAGAATAAACACCTGCTGATGTTTTAATGGTTCTGAAGATATTTACAGAATCCTTCAAATACTCTTTAAAACATCTGGAGGAAAAAATAATTTGTACCCGATCAATAAAAAAAAACCTTTTTAACCAGGTTTCCCCCCCCCCGTCTCTTTCTCCTGAGTCCAAATGAAGTCAGTCAGCAGCGACTGATCTTCTTCTTGTTTCTTGCAGTGATTTTTTTTTAATAAATGTTCTTATAAAATATTATCAAACTTAGAATATCTCAGTAGTGTGTTTTTATTTTATACATTTTATATAGTTGTTGTTTTTTCTGTAATTGTCTTTCACACTGAGACACTTTGTGATTTTACATCAAATTAAAATAAATAAAACTTTTTAAATAAAAACTGTTTCCTGGAGCAGAGCAGAGCTGCATCTGACTGACCGAGTTAAAGAAACAAAAGCATCAGGTCGTGCAACAGTGAGAATATTTTTTTAGTCTTTGATGATTCAGGAAATATCTTCAGAACATCTCCTCGGATTAATTTTTAGGAAACTGGAGTTGCTGTGACTCAACTGTAAAGTTGGAGACACATTTGTGTCAAAGATTATTTGTGTGAACAGTCTGTGTGTGACTCTGTAAATATAAAACACCTTCCACAAATACAACAAATATTTCTAAACTCACAAAAGTATTCTGTAATAAAGAATAAACAAATTAATAATAATTAAAATAAAAAACTCCACGTGTGTCACTGAGATTCACCAATTACAGACGCGTACTGATGCCACGGCAAAAGATGAAAAAAAAAAAGAGGAAGAAAAGTTTCTCATTATAACAAGATATTTTTCACATTTTTACACAATATAACAAGAAACTTTGATGGATATTAAATTATTTTCTTTTCCTGGCCCGACACTTCTGCACATCTGTATAAAAAAAACAAACAAACTGGCTTTTCTGTTCTAAAGTTGTAAATGTTTTTCACATATCTGTAAATCAATTAAATGTATTCACAGATATTTGCGTTTATATCTGCAAAATATTTTTGTGAATTTAAAATATTTTTTTTTATTTATGCAAGGTGTTTTAAGTTCACAGACTGTAACACGCGGACTTGATAATACTGACACAAATCTGTCTCCGTACAGCTGACCACACCACAGCTCCATGCAGTGAACATCTGGAGAGATTAAATTATTAGTTTGAGGGTAAAATAAGTTCTGAGAGTGATGAATCAATTCATTTCCCCCCGACGCCATCATGTCTTCACACTCTGAGGTTACCTCCACGTCACTCTTCATGATCAAAAAAAACCCAACGTTGTCTGATTTCTAACCTGAAACTGATGGAAACATAATTCTGTCACAAAAACAAAGGTCTGATTCAATTGTTTGAACTGTGGTCACTTTTAAACATCTTCAAACGTCTCTGTGTTTCTGTTAAACTGAAGGATAAATGCTGCAGATGTGGACAGGTAACATCAGGTAGCAGGAGAGCTGAGAGGTCAAAGGTCAACGGGACAGGAGGGGGAGGTCACTGGAGTTCATGATGAGGCTGGAGTCCAGGTTCAGGCTCTCTGAGGAAACACGAGAGACGACGTCAACGTTTCAAAGATGCAGTGTGACAGTCGAACACTGTAGCCGTTAGCAGCTAGTTCATGTTAGCCGTTAGCAGCTAGTTCATGTTAGCCGTTAGCAGCTAGTTAAGTCTTTACAAAAACAAATAAACAACAACAAAAACATCTGTATCGGCCCAGCTGTTCAAAGTGGACGTGTCCTTGCTACAGGACTTACAATCTGCTGCTGCTGCTGCTGCTGTTGTTGTTGTTGTTGTTGTTGTCTGAGTCTCTTCCTGTGTGGATGTTTGTCTCTGTGAGTCAGGCTCAGCTGTTTTGTTTGGATGTTTGTTTGTTTCCTTGTTGTTGATGTCATGGTCATGTGACTCACCTTGGTCGAAGTTGAGTTTCTTGTTGGACGAGCCGTCACCGAGTCCTTCGATGTCGACCAGGTCACTGTTCACGTCCGAGTCGTTCAGAGCACTGAGAGTCACGTCTGCAGGAGGAAGAGGAGGAGGAGGAGGAGGAGAATAAATAGCAGTGTGTCATCATCATGCCTCCATCTGATTGGACAAAAGTCACTTCCTGTCTTTTCTCACCTGCCGTCTTCTGTTTCTTGATGGGCGGGGCCAGAGAGGGGCTGCTCTGCATTCCTGTCGCCACGACAACCTGCGAGGTCGGCACGGCGATCATGGCAGTAGCAGCGGGTGCCGGAGCCGGCGTCATGGCGACGGCTGTTTTCTTGACGGTCTTCTTCGGGGACTCGGAGGAAATGGGGACTCTGCTGTCCTCGTACAACTTCCTCTTGACGGTGCTCTTTATCTGCGCTCTGCACAGGAAGACAGAGACACGCTAACAGTTTCCAACCAGCTGCAGCTTCACGTTAAGTCAGTCACAAACTTCTCTCCTCTGTCAAGAGCTCGAGCTTCAAGAGAATTAAAATAACTCATCAATTCATGATGATTAAAAATAATCATTAATTATTTAAATAATTTGATTTAATTTACACTAAATCACCTCGAGGGGCAGCGTTTCCAAAAAAGAAAAATAAGAGAATTGTTTCAACCTCATAACATAAACTCAACTATCAATAAATTATTTACATTTTTTATTTTTTTTGTAATCATTAATAAAAAACACAACAAGAACCAAAATGACAAATCAATATTAAAGACTGAAGGATTTAATCATCAAAAGAAAACAAAGAAAATACACAGAAATGTTTTTTAAATGTCAGAGATCAATTTATCAGTTATTCATATTTAATGTGGTGTTGTTTTGATTTTGTAAAATTGTATGTATTTGTTGATTATTTTTGTTTTTTAATTTAATTGTATTTATTTTTGTCTGTGTTGTTTCAGTTTTGCTCTCTGAGTCACTCTGAGCTGCATCTTTGTATAAAGGTGGATTTTTTGGAATGAACTCACTCAGTAAATGACTCAAGTAGAGCTGCCTCCTGAGAGTCGACCAAACATTAGTCAGCAAGATTTCATTGGTCGCTTAGTCGCAGAAGAAAAAAACACAATACTCTGAAACTCTATGAGAAGCTGTGGGACTTTAATTTGAAAGGACAGACACAGGAAGTGTCCACGCTCAGCAGTCAGACAGGAGTAAGGTTCATTTCCGGGGCTGGTACCTGGAAGTGTTTTTTAAAGATTATTATTTATTATTTTTATTAAATTATTTCTTTCTTTATTTGATTGGAAGGTTTCAGGATCGTAACAGACCTGACGCTTGATCAAACGTACGCGTACACAGTGCGCCGTGTCTGTGTTTATACTTGCTGCAGCACTACGCAGCCACAACGCCCAGTACTGGCAGTCTCCTCCAGGTGTTGTAAACAAACATGGATGCCCTTGATATGCTTGATGAGGAACAAGACCTATGCCACTGTGTAACGGCGTGGAAGCATCATAGAGATTTGGGTAGTTGCACACCAGGGGCCTCATTTATAAAGCTTGCTTACACACAAAACGGGGCTTGAAAGTGGCGTATGCCACTTCCCACACAAAGGTTGTGATTTATAAAAATAAACTTGGCAGGAGAATGTGCGCACCTGTAAGCAAACTCTGAGTCATGCGTGCGCACATTTTGGAGACACTGGGAAGTGGCGACGCAGATAGCGTGGAGTGGAGTCAGATTTTTATTGATGTCTCACACAAATTTAATGTCACGCTATATCCACCTTAGATCCATGTTATCATTGAAATTAAATCCAGCAGCCTTATTTTGCATTTGGAGTGAGTGATAAGTGTTTCATAAAAACGTTGTAAAATCCAACTTAAATTCTGAATTGAAATTCTTTCTAAATACGTATTTAATCCGCACTGCCTCTAACGTCGCATTGTCCGCTCTGTGAGTGCGCGACTGCATGGAATATATTTATTTATTTAGCTAAATATTTCCAGTGCATTTATCATGTATCGAAATACAGCCATGAAGCACAACTGTTAGACTCATTTCATCAGCCCTGCTTAGACATGTGCTGTTCATGACAAAACCGGCATGAAGAAACATGTTCGCCTATTACACTTTCATCTTTGAATTGTATTTCAAATTACACGTTGTATCAGGTGTCTGATCAGACTAATTGCCATAAACATATAAATACTGCGGTGACCCTCGTGTGTAATTGCGCAAGATGGCACTGGCACATACTCCTTTTTGCCTCCACCTTTAATTAAACATCCTCAAATTTAAAAGCAACACATTAACTACATGTTGGTAGAGGAGTAAAAATATTTGGTCTATCTTTAGATCAGACCACTTTTTTTTGTTCTGTCACTGTCCGTGCAGTCCCACAGACACAGCTGACAGCATCAGCAGCGCTGATGTGTTGCCACTTTTTTTGCTTTCTTTTATTAGTGATCCCACTGCTGTGGCCACCAAATAAAATCTTTCTTCAGTCCTCCTCCTCCCGTTGAAGGGTCTCTAGCTCAGTCTCAGTGAATTTCCATTTTTTGGTTTGTTTCTTACCCATCGCTGTGACTCACACAATGAGAGAACTCTCGCATGCCGGCTCATTTATATGAAGATCGCATTCTGGGTGCGCACAACTCCAGGAGGTCTGTGATTTATAAAGACAACATTGCGTGCAAGTGTGCGTGCGCACGGTTTTATAAATCAGATCATTTTTTTGGCGCGCGCCATTTTCAGCTTTTGGGTGCACGTCAACTTTTAGTATGAATCCTGAGCACTCTTTTATAAATGAGGCCCCAGGTCTGTCAGCCTCTCTTCAAAAGTTGCCCCCATTGCTCTGACAGTGACTCCGTCTGGTCTGATCTCACGGTCACCTTGTTCATTCACACAAGCGCCTCTAGCAGTCACGTCAATATTGCATCTCGCACGCGTCACGATACCTCGTGTTGAGATGTGCGGCTGAATGCAGATCACGCATGGCAGCCATGATGCCGTTGCATTTATTTGCAGCAAGTATATTACGGCCCTAAGGGTGGGGTGGTGATCACAGGCAGCAGAGGGCCGCAGGCTGGAATCAAACCTGACACCACTGCAGCGAGGACACTGCCTCTGTATATGGGACGCCTGCTCTACCCACTGAACCAGCGGGCGCCTGATGAACGGATTCAGACGTGAAGAGTTTTTGTTCCCTCAGATTTTAAGGCTGTGTTGATACATTAATCAAAAAGGTTTTACCATTAAAAATCCCTTAACTGTGCAGAACCCTTTTAAAAAGGCCTTAATGAGATGAAGGTGTCACACTCACACAGTGCGCTCTTTGATCACGGTGCTGATGTTGTTGAGGTCGTCTCCGAACCGACGCACCGCCAGACGCAGCATCTCGATCTCCGTCTCCGTCCATTTGGCCCTGAGGACGAAGACACACTCAGTTTATACTGGACACACAAAGAGGACGGCCGTCTCTGTCTCACTTTATAAAAGACAGAATTCATTCATGAGTTGATTAACGTGTCTGATGATGTCATCACTGAAGGAAACATCCGTCACATCAGACCTCATCAACTCGTCACTCCATCACAGTTTGAGGACCCCCACACACACGTCTCTGAGTGTGTCTTACCCTGCAGGACTGGAGTCGGACACCGGGTGCAGCTGCATGGTCAACTCTCCCAGCTTGGTGAAGGCGGTGCCCGCTGCTGAGAAGATCTCGCCCACCTGCAGAGAGGAGGATGCGTGTTCACCACTCAGGTCCTGGACAGTACTGACACCACACTGTGAGTCCTCACTGAGGTATACGTGTCAGCAGAACACCTCGCAAGAGGGAGCCTCTGATTCAACAGTTAAGGGGAGAGTTAAAGGCTAAGTTCGTTTTTTGACACCTGGGCCTTATTTTTAGGAATAAATACGCTCGTAGACTCACCCAGACAATTTTGGTGATAGAGACTTTTTTTTCATGTCCCGAGAGTCAACTGGCAGACGCAGCCGAAGCCAGCAGGACCGAACGGACAACTTTCGATAGAGTAAGTAGCCCATACAAATGCAAAAAGGGTATATTTTCTATGAGTGTTTGCTTTATAAATAAATAACTTAGGTATGATGTCTTTACTTTGTAGTTATGTATGATCTGGAATGCAGACAGCAGACTCAGGCTATTACACAGAAAAAATTATGTAGAAACACGGTTGACAGTTTCATAGATATGAGTTTGGCATTTAGGAAATTCAGTTCAGTGTGGTTTCTGGAGCGAAGTGAGCGCTGCAGACCCGGTGACTGACCCTCCTCAGTTCTTCCATAGGAATATTCGGGTCCATTTTCAGGACAAGTCAGAGCTTTAGTAACTCCAGGTTTTTCAAAGGAAGCCTGTGGAATGTGAACTTTGTCCAACTAGTCCTTTTGTTTGGCCAAATTGGAAAAACGCAATGACGAACCATGTTTGTACCCGTGTAGCTCCTAGCCTAGCGCCGGCTGGACTGTGCTCCTGCGGCGCGCGTCTTTGGCGTCATCAAAAGTTACCCATCCTCGTAAAGCCCCAGATGACCATAACAAGGAAGTTGAGCTGACACGGTGATAACACTGGCCATTCATTTATAAAATGTAGGTGAAATGAGCGAGTTTCGCAGCAGATAATGTCTAATTTAGGGGCTTCGATGTCTGGCCCCGTTCGCTTCTATGGCATGAGAGAAAGCGCCGTCGGATGGATCTAAATTGCTCGAAAACGGCTCCGAGTTCCAACAAAATTGTCTGGGTGAGTCTACAAGCGTATTTATTCCTAAAAATAAGGCCCAGGTGTCAAAAAAACCGAACTTAGCCTTTAAGGGGAGAGTTAAGGGGAGAGTCAAGGGAAACATAACTTCAACTGCTGAGCGACTGATCCTCGGCTTTTTGCACCTCCCACTGGTGTGAGGGCTCGTTAGACATGTTAGATAACGACGCTGCTTTTAGATTCATGAAACCTTTATTTTTGTTTGTGAAAATAAAAAAGGAGATTTCACATGTAGACCACATCAGACCAGGTTCAGGTCAAAAACCACTGACCTCAGACTCAGGTCACATCTGGACTGGATCACCTCAGAGAGGCTGAAGATGATTTAAAACAGTTTCAGATTTGTGAAACTTTTATTGTCTGAAACAACCTTCAGCCTCTGAGATGTGACCTGGACTCACACAGACTCACTTCAGGTCTGAAGTGGTTCAAGTATCACTCAGTGTGTTGCAGTGAAGTGTTTTCCTTGATTCTCTCTCATGTTTCTGGATCAATATTCCTGCTGCATTAATGTACGTGTCATTTTACAGCTGCAGAAGTTTCAGGTTGAGCTCATTTGAACTCTCTCATAAAGAGTACAGGAGTAAATGTACTCAGTTACACTTCGCCCCCTGTGAAGTGTGACATTAAAGGTTAAATGATGGAGGTCAACAGACTGTGTGCACATGCACACGTGTCAATGGAACCCTCTGATGCCCAAATCATTCCCCTGTTCTTTGTTTGGTCACTGTTTAAATCGTTTTGCACCTCAATGTCATCTAGTTTAATTTTTACTGTGTGTTGCTGTGTGTTATATTAGTACCTGTGTATGACACGCTTTGTATCTGCACCCCTTCAACTCTGTATGAACGGACACACAGCAGTTTAATGATCCACATCAATGAAGTTCTATCTTGTCTTTAATTCTAATGAAGTCTCTAAAACATGCCATTACGTCACTGTAACCACTTATTTAGTGGTTTATCTACTACATGATTTTAAAATGCTGTCTCCTTTTTTCTACAATAACTGGATTATTTGATGTCTTTCTATTCTTTCTTAATTTTTTCAATAAAGTTGAATTTTAACAACAGTTAAGTTCTAGTTAAGCACTACCTGTTTGGGCATTAACGCTATGCCGAATGTAGCGTTAGATTTTTATCTATTTAGGAGACAACAATGAAACCACTTTCACCAGGTCTACATTTGTGCAATAAGCGAAGGCGTAAAATTAGCTAAATTGTGAGTGGAGTTTTGAATGCAGACAATCGTAACAATTGGATATCTATATACGGCTGTGTGTTTGCTGCATTAGCGACATGCCGAATACTTTGAGCGTGTAAAATTAACTAATGTCCGAGTGGAGTTTTGTGCACAAGCAATAGCAAACTCGATTTCTCTTCCAAGGCTGCGTTTTAGGTCAGATAACAATACGCCGAATGAACCTTTAGGTTGTGTTTATTTAAGAGACGAACGTTAAAGAACTTTTTATGAGTAATAAATTTGTATCTTGAGCAAAGACGTTAAATTAACTGATTTCTGAGTGGGGCTTGGTTTCATCTGTGTGACCTGCTCTGAGCTAAGATTTGGTCCGTGCTTTAATAAGTGGATCTCTCATAAGCAGGTGAGAGCTTACCTTTGCGGAGGCTGACGTCATCTCGGCGAATGCGTTAAATTAGCTTTTATTTTCTTTGAACGTGTTTTTTAATTAGAAATAAAAACACACAGCTAGCTGCTAGCTAAAGTTAGCTCCTGTAACGTTAGCTAGCTCGCTATCGTTAGCGCGCTTCCATCGAGACTCCGGAAAGATTTGTGAAAAACGAATCTCTGGAGAAAAACTCTTCCGATCAGAATCTGCGGATCGATCCGGAATTATTTAAATATTTCACATGTTCAGAAGAAATATATAAATATCGTACAACAAAGGTGAACCGGATAAAGGGAATGTTGCGCGACTTTAGAAGTTTAACGCCATTGGTCAGTCTTACAGGAAAAGGCGGGGCGTGTCGAACCGGACACTTGATTGGTCGCTGCGCTACGGATCACGAGAGTTGTCGAGTTCCACCGAGTCAAACCGAGTGATGAGGATCAGCTGACTGCGGAGCTCCGTTTCTCAGTTTAGTGATTAAAAATAAAATTCAACCAGTTTGTGATTGATCGATAAGATCGAACACCGACATGCCGTCGCTTCTGTTCTGCGGGCCGAAGATGGCCGCGTGCGGGATAGTGATCAGCATCTGGGGGGTCATCATGCTGGTAAGAAATATGGAGCTCCGGCTGGGACTGTTTCCTGGACTCATACTGATCATCTGTTCGCGTCTTTATTAAAAATGAATGTCAGAATGTGTTAGCGCATCGTTTTCATAATTTCACGTGTTTGTTGAAGTTCGTGAGAATCTGTTGATGATGAAACACGCGCCATCTGTCGCAGACTAATCCTCGAGCAGTATTTCGTCTCCACGAAATAGACGGAGCCGAAGCAGGCCAAGCTAAATGTACATTAGGTAATAACAGCTGCGTTTTAACACTGCACCAATAATCAATACAGAACCAGTTCGATCAGTGATTTTGTACCAAACATCAGGGTCTGTGTAATTAACGTGATGGAGGTGGCTAAAGCCTGGGATTCTACCCAAATGAATGGATAATTGCTGTCCAGATGGAAAGTATTAGACTGTCATTTAAACCCAGACTCATGTCAGATATCAGTGATCGATCAGCATCTTTAAATCGTGATTATGTGAACAGCTGATGGATGGTGTTTCTGGATCAGTGTCCCCTCGTTATTAAAACGATTAATCAAAGTGTGATAAATTAGGAACTGGAGTGTAAAGAATCATGTGACTCTTATTCTGCCCTCGTGATGTTTCAGAGCAGGAAGTCACTGTTTCCACTTCCACTAACAGAATGTGTCACTGTGCAGTCACAGAGAGAACACACCAGTATTATAAGTTATAATAATATAAATCAAAACTGTCTATAAACTCAGTGTCTCTGCCCAAACTCTCTGGACTGTTTCCCTCCCGACATCACCGTGGACACTGTTTTTATTTCAGCTCTGAGTTTCACTCTTTCAGTTATTTTTTACATCTTAAAACACGTCAACTCCAGATTGACTCCTAATTCAGATGTTTGTTTTTCACATAGTAAAAATTACAGATTTTTGCCAATAACAACTCATTTGAGCAATAACTGATACTGATATCAATATATCCAGCGGTTTCCCTCTTAATCTCAGTGATCATCATCAAGTCTCTTCTACAGTGGAATTAACATCATATTATACATACGTACTCTTATTGTGGAGACATGAAACACTGTTCAGTGTCTGTGACGTTCAGTCATTGTGTAAAATAAGAAAAAGCCTGTTGGCTGGTTCTGATAGTTCGTTTTAAAGCTGACATCAGCTGATACTGATGACGTGCTGATCGCATCGTGCATCTCAGAATCAGCTGGTTCAAACTGCTGCGTTTCTGTATCACGCCTTTTGCAAATTATTTTGAGTTTCTTCACACAGAGAAGCTGAAGAACAGCTTTGAACTCTGGGGAAAAATCACCAGCGTCTGTAGTAACACGTGACATGTCAGTGAATCGATTAAAAGAAAATTAATCAATGATTTAAGCCGTTTATCAGGAAGAATAGCAGATGTTCTGCTTCTGTCAGGTTTGGTGTTTCAAAGTTGGCAGAGGCAGAAATCCTGGAAAAAAAACCTCTTTCTCTAGACGTCGAATGAGATTAGAATTAGCTAGTTAACATTAGCCGCCTCAGGCTCACTGGGGGGTGTTCTGACTGGATACTGGTGGCTGCAGCCACTAAGTGGGGGTCAGAGACGATCCAATCAGAGAACGAGTCAACGTTCAAGAGGTCAAGAGGCGTTTCCTCTTTGATATTCTGTGTCCTCAGTTGTGTCCCCGGGCCTCGTGTTGACCCTCTGTGTTCTGTTGTTTTCTTCCAGGCCATGCTGGGAATCTTCTTCAGTGCGAAGTCGGCCGTGCTGATCGAGGACGTCCCGTTCACTGAGGAGGACATCCGTAACGAGTGAGTTGCAGCAAAACGTATTTTAGACACCTTAAAAAAAATGACTGTCAGCTAAAGTGTCCTCTGTATTTAGAGTCATCACTGATTTACCTTACACACACTAACAGACAGTTTCAGTGGTAGAACGCTCCAGTGTTCTGTGAAGTACAGTTACTGTTAGTCAGTGGGGTTCGAGATAACGGCTTCAGTCCCCCGTCAGAAAGGACCGTCTGATGGCGAGGTAACGCAGTGAAAAAAACTGATGCTTGGTGCTTCTCAGGGTCAAAGAACAATCCTTAGATTTAAAGGAGGCTACGTCAATGAGTCCCACTGAAAACTGTTCCAGTGTCAGGGATCCTTCAAATTCTACAGAGGACAGAGTCCTTCCCTCAGAAATTTCTCAAGGTTGCATGTGTGTATCCTCAGCGGAATGAAGTACCCACAATTCTTTGCATTTGCTTTGCCGGAATTGAAGGCAGGGTCTCTTCAGTTACGCACACTGTAAGTAAAATGCTCAACTTCAGCAAACACTGAAATGAAGAGACTCAGAGAACCACAGAGAAAAGTTACAGCCAACGGGGTTATTTTAATCGCAGAACTTTAGCATACAACAGTATACTAGTCTACACAGCAAAACAGCCCTGAACAGTACCTTCAAATGCTTTTATAATGGGCGTCTGATCGTGTGTGTGTGTGTGTGTGTGTGTGTGTGTGTGTGTGTGTGTGTGTGTGTGTGTGTGTGTGTGTGTGTGTGTGTGTGTGTGTGTGTGTGTGTGTGTGTGTGTGAACAGGCTTGGGTCATATTCCCTGGGAATCTAAAGTTCTCCTGATTTCCTTTGTTTGTTCCTAAAGCTGGACTTCGTGCGCCAGTATTTCCTGTCTTCTTTGTCTCTCTCAGAACTGGCAAAAACAACCATTCCTATTGCCAAAATTGGCACATCTGTTCCACCGGTCAGGTCACCTTAACCCAGAACGTTCTACCTCATTTGACCTCCCAAGGCTTGACTTACGCACAAACTACTCAAATTATCAAAACACCTCTTATGGGACCTTATTGCTGCCAAATCTGGTATTTGACCAGTTGCTTCCTAAACCTTGTGTAACTGATCTCATTTTCACCTTCAGTACAAGATGACACATTATCTGCCTCTACAACACCTGGGTACTCACTAGCCTGTTCTAATGTGTGTTCATCGAACTCTAGGGAGGAGTCTTGCCGAGGCTCTGTAGGACCCAACTTTAGAGGGATTTATACTTGTGCGGTAGACCCCACGCTGTTGAGAGCATTTATACATGTGTTTGTATGAAGACAAAACAACTGTCTTACACTAAACACATTTTCCACACAAATACAACATGCTAACGTTATTAGCACAAGCCTATGGCATTTTACATTGTATAAATTAGCCTAGCAGCTAGCAGAGATTTGCTCTGCTCATATTTCAGCCAGGATAAATAACACACATGTGTGGAGGCTTTATTGTCTTCACTATTTATTGTTTCTTATCTGTGAAATTAAAGTAAATCTAAGCTTTGTTTCCACTGAGGGAAATGGTTTCAGCTCACAGAGACAGACGGGAGGTCTGCGTCACTGTGACGTGGAGTTACATGAATGGGGAGGTGCACGTCGATGCAGAGCTTACACCGTAGGTGCGGCGTTGATTCGACGCCCAAGTATAAATTCTGCCTCAGAAGTAGTCAGTCTACCAACGGAGCGTCTTTAACTTTGAGAAGCACTAATTGATTTTTTTAGGTGACTAAAAACTACAAATGATGGTAGTTACGGTCTACAGAGCAGCAGCGTTTAGTCGATTAATCAGGTGACAGAAAATGAATCATTAGTCATCATCATTATGTGTTCGAGTTGTCTGTCTGTCGCATTCTTGTGAACGTGGTATCCTAAGAGCACCTTGAGGGAATTTCTTCAAATTTGGCACAAACATCCACTTGGACTCAAATTTGAACTTATTGGAATTTGGTGTTTGAAGGTCAAGGTCACTGTGACCTTGCATCTGCCTCATCCTCATGAAGGCGATGTCTCAACAAGGTCCTGAGGAAGTCTCCTCACATTTGGCATAAACGTCAACCTGGACTCAAGAATGAACTGATTAGAATTTGGTGGTCGAAGGTCACTGTGACCTCACAAAACACGATTTTAGCCGATTTTAACTCAGTTGCTGAATCGTGACTCTAATCTTGAAACTGCGCTCGTATGAATCTTCTGTGTGTGAACTGTCAGAGAAACTTGACAGAGTCGCGGAGGTGAACAACCCTGAGGTGGTTATCGTAGCTTTAGACTCAGAATTTGAGCATCAGTGAGTCTTTATTGACATGTCTGCTCTTCTCTCCCGCAGTAAAAATCCTCCTCAGAACATCTACAGTCTGTACAACCAGGTCGGCATCAACTGCTTCATCGCCGCTGCCATCTACGTGGCGGTGGGCGCCGTCTCGCTCTGCCAGGTCCGACTCAACAAGCGTCAGGAGTACATGGTGACATAAAGAGCTGCAGCCTAGAGGAGCCGACACCAGCTGCTGTCTGTCCGCAAAGTTTCTGTTACAACTTCCTTTTACAACCGACCAATCAGCAGCTGAAGCCACGGAGAGTCATTAACTTGTGTCGATGTGGTTGGTTGAGATCACTGAGGCGAGGTCAGGTGGTCAGACGTCACCTGAGTTATTTATTTTACAGTTACAACCTGTGATGTTTGTTGTTGTTGTTGTTGTTGTATGAGATGTGACATCATTCCTTTGAGCAGATTTTTATTCCTGAACACGTTGATTCACTTCGGCTTCGAAACTCCTGCAGGTCACGTTTATCTCATCACCCAATAAGATTTAAACCAACGAGGAAACTGTTACGAATGAACGTTTGATTTTCTGTCAGCAGGTCGAAAGATTTAAAGCATCAGGAGGCGACGCCTTCAGAACAAAACCTGAGTCGGGTTTGATATTTTCTTGGTGTTTAAGCAGACTGAGGGAAACATGGCGGAGCTGCTGACAGTAAATCAACGCTCAGATGAAGTGTTAATGTTACAGTGTGTTCAGGCTGTTTGTTGTTGATGCTTCTGTGAATCAAAGTGTTTCATGTTACAGACTGTGGTGGAAAATCCTTTGCAATAAAGTGTGTGTGTTTAAAAATTTAAATATTACTGGAGATGGTTCTTTACTTTTAATGAAGGTTGTTCTGACATATTTTAGTGGGAGTGAATAACTTGAGGGAAAACTAGATGTAGTCGGGGACAGGACACACTGGCTCATGATTTTAGACAGGTCATCAGTGAATTTACAAAAAAACATGTTAAAACAATAAGAACTTCAGAGATGTTTGATGAGTTTTAGAAGGTTGGCTGCGGTTGGTCCAGTTGTATACTGGACCCTGATTGGCCCCAAATGTCACTGATTCCAGCTGATAAACGGAGGGTCAAAGGTCACCTTCAGTGGTTTGCAGCCTGGACTCTGTCCTGTGTTTTTGTGTCACAGTGACCCATGGGAACTGCTTCAGTATTTAGAGAGATAACAAAGGCTTTAATCGAACCACCCTGGGAATGTTCATGAAACACACTTCGGTTAAAGTCGACACGAAATGAAACTCAGAAACAGTTTCAGGCTGCTGTCAGCACTAGAGTGTCTCCTCTGGTCTGAATCAGGGACTCATGTTGTTCCAAAGTTGTATAATTGCCTAGAGTTGGTTTGTGTTCTCATGGCAGCATTTACGAGAGGACCAGAAGTCGACACACACTGACAGATCTCTCTACACGTACCTGTAGCGCAGACAATAACTGATCATGACGATCTGGAGCTGAGAACATTTGAATACACTGATCATAGTATACTGGATTTGGAACAAAATATAGACGATAACTTTCTTTTCCACCACAAACACTAACTGCTGCGACTATACGGAGGTACAATTCAACCAGAAGGTGGCATCAACAGACAAATGATCAACTATTCACTTCAACAGCCGAAGTTTATAAACAAATTTCAATAACATCAAGGACTATTTGCTAGAGATGTACCCATACCACTTTTTCCTTCCCGATCGCACTTCCGATCCCTGAACCTTACGCATCTGCCGATACAGAGTACCGATCTGATACCAGCGCGTAAAATAAAAACGGATGGGATATGAATTGTTGTATGTCTCAACTCCTAAAACTCTGTTGCCTGTAGCGTGTGTATGCGTAATGACGTGAGGAATTACGTGGTATCGGATTGGTCATAGGCTGTACTCGCGATACCCGATACTGCATTTTAGGCAGTATCAGAGGCATTTCTGATACTGTATCGGTACAACTCTACTATTTGCATACATTTTCTCAACCCTTCCATATGAACGCAATATCAGAGACTTGGATCAGTTCTGAAAAAGGTTTAGACTTTGAGATGGACAGATATGAACTCAGGTATAAAAATAGGCAAAGTCAGGCTGGGGGAGGGGACGCATTATACAGTGATACGTCTTTAAACTTCGAGGTCTTGGATAATATGTCAGCTGTGGTTGATAATGTACTGGAATGCTTTACCACTGAAATGTGCAAGGAAAGAAATAAAGATGTTACAGTCAGCTGTACATATAGAGAGCACCGGGCTCAAGTGAGGAAACATTCAATGAGTGTATGGAGGGTGTGTTTGCAACTATAGGCAGTAAGGATGTGTTTGTATGTGGGGATTTCAATATTGATCTTTTAAATCGTAACAATCACAAAAGCACAGATGAATTTATCAGTACAATGTATAGTATGGGCCTTTTTCCAAAACTGACTCGCCCCAGCAGAATTACATCCCACAGTGCCACTCTAATTAACCTTAACTCTTAACAAGCTGCTTACTTATCTGTGACACCAGTGACCACCTGCCAGATTTCACAATGTTTAATAGGAACTACAGGAAAAGACAAAAAATGAATTTAGAAGAGTAAGAACAGAGGAATCTCTCAATACACTAAAGAATGACCTAATGGAGCAGAATTGGGCTGAAGGGCTTATGATGCATTTTTATCAGCCATCAGCTCCTCTCTCTCTCTCTCTCTGTCTCTCTCTCTCTCTCTGTGTGTGTGTCTCTCTCTGGTTCCAGAAATTTAGGACTCGTTTTTTAATATTTAACAGTAGAGGATATTGGCCTGATTCAGCTCTGCATGCAGAGTTTGGAGTTCTTCTCTGCACCTGGAGGAGAGTTCTGCAGAACTCTGCATGCAGGATTTCAATTGGATGTTTGTCCCATTTTGTCCAGTCTTACTGAGTTTGTGCACCCCACACCTCCCTGTCTGTCTCCCTGTCTGTCTCTCTGTCTGTCTCTCTGTCTGTCTGTCTGTCTCTCTCTCTCCTCTTTTTGAATGGGTATATTTGTGTTTTATGTTCACTACGCTTTTGTTACTGAATAGAAAAAATAAATAGTTTTCATACTCGAAACAAACATTTGAAAAACAAACAGATCAAATGCCTTGCACGAGAAAGCTGCTCCTGATTGGTCAGAGTTACCACGTTTGAAAAAACCAGGAAGTAAACAAACATGCGACCATTTTCCCGCCCACGAGAGGCCAGTCAGTGAGGACAAAGCGGCTCAGCGGCAGACACAAGGACAGGACAGGGGTCAGTGTCTCAGTGGACTTGTTGTCATGAGTCCTTCATCTCATTCAGCACAAAACAAACAGTAAGATCCAGGTTGAAAGGTTTGAGTTTCAGATTTTCAGATCAGCTGCATGACTGCGTGGTTATTTCTCCTCAGACATGTCGCATATTTGGGAGGAAGAGTGGAAGAAAGACCTGCGCTCCATCCTGATGGATCTGCGTGATGAGCAGTTTGATACGACGCTGGAACGTTTGACAAAAATCCCGCGATGTCATAAAACCGGCAAGTCCAGAGAAAAGATGCCCCAGATAATCTGTGAGCACTACCCTCTGCTGGACTCCATCGCGCTCATCAACGATATAATAGATCAACTACCGAGGAATGATGACCGAGTGCAGAGCCGGCTGCGCCCCCATGTGGAGAAAATGAGGAAAGAGCGTGAGGAGGAGAACCAGGGTGAGTTTATCTGACTCAACTGCTGAAGGAAGAGTTGTTTAGGCTTTTTATTGTTTCATTGGAACAGAGTGGAGACTTTGATACCAGGGTGACAGACTAACACTTCAAGCACTCACTTCAATACTACACACACACACACACACACACACACTGGGTCTCATTCATGAAACGTGAGCAGAATTTGTGTGCAAACTGTTCACAGTGCGAAATGTACGTGTTATTCAGCATTAATCAAGATGTTAGTAGCTCCGATATTTTCACAGACAAAATCTTCACCTGCGTCTGCTGGTAGTGCTCGTGCTCATAACATACAGCACACACATGTTGCCCGTCATTGATGGAGATTACAGTTTTAATTGGTATAATACAAATCATTATTATGTTCACAAACACAGACACTTTTGAAACAAGGTAAACATCAGGAGAGATTAAAAGTAAAACACACTGAATTAAATGAGTTGCCTTAAAGGCATAGTGCACCCAAAAATGTAAATTCAGCCATTATCTACTCACCCATATGCCGAGGGAGGCTCAGGTGAAGTTTTAGAGTCCTCACATCACTTGTGGAGATCCAAGGGGAGAGGAGGTAGCAACACAACTCCACCTAATGGAGGCTGACGGCGCCCCAGATTCAAACGTCCAAGAACCGCGCAAGACTGTGAGACATGGACACTGCCTTCATGTGTGTTCACGTGCTTTCACTGGTCTCGTGCACACACGTGAGCGCGGTGCCCAGAGAGGCAGTCAGAGCTACAGGCTACAATGAGGCTAAAAACAGAGTTCAAATGAGGTTTTTCCAAACAACTTTTTATGTCGGGGCTTCAGGACACTTGGATCACTACGGACGAGCAGTATGGAGATATTTTGTGGTTTCAATTATGTGTTTTTGGACGTTTGAATCTGGGGCGCCGTCAGCCTCCATTAGGTGGAGTTGTGTTGCTACCTCCTCTCCCCTTGGATCTCTGCAAGTGATGTGAGGACTCTAAAACTTCACCTGAGCCTCCCTCGGCATATGGGTGAGTAGATAATGGCTGAGTTTACATTTTTAGGTGCACTATCCCTTTAAGCTTCAGATTTCTTAAAAACATGAATGAGTTATTTAAATCGACTTAATACAAAACTGGAAACCGCTGTTGTCAAACCAACGTCCTCCTCCTCTGTGCTCCTTACGCACCACAGCTCCAAACTGCATATCACCTTTGTTCAATTTAATTATCAGAGACGCGATGTGGGAAACGTGAACTTTATTTTAAAGTGAGTTTTGGTTTAATAAGACCTGTGGACGTGGGAAAGCAATTCAGTGTCTGTTAGATCAGAGTTCACCAGCAGCCCGGTGTGAGCAGACACAGAGAGTTGGAGGGAGACGGTGTGATTTTACACCAGACTATCTCACTTGTTGTTAAACTTAACGGTGATTATTGGCGACATCAGACTGTCTGTATTAAGATGTTTTTATAGTGGTTTAATTTCACAACAGAGGCAAAGAATGCAGAGGCTGAGGGCGACCACAGTTGTCGTGTGGCAGTCCGAGATGGGGACGTGATGCTGCTCTGCAGAACGCTCCATTTACATGCAGCTGACACAAGGAAGACTGAAGGGAGGAGCTCGACTCAAATTTGCCTGTTGAGCAAACAACACATTTTGGATTATTCCAAATGAATTATTCTGTATCCAGTTTCATGTGGAACCGGTTTTGTAGGTTCTTACAAAGCAGGACAGAGAGTTGACAGCACCAGTTACCTGACGTAACCTGTCTCTGGCACACCACCTCTAACAGAAGAAAATAAAATGATTTTTCTCAGCTCCACTTCACCTAAAATAACTTCAGTCTCAGTGTCAGAGAAGTTTTTCTTTCTCTTTCTTTGTTTGCTCAGTCACTGGACATTCATGGGTGGGGACATATGCTAACTGCTGAAGAGGGCGAGCACGCTGTCAGTTTATGATTTATTCAACATAAATATGTGTCTACGATCAGATGAGAGTTTTCTGCTGCATTCATGAATCCGGTGTAGATTTTTATCACCAAGGTTTTTTTATGTGCAGATCTACCCACAGATTTATGAACTCTTCATGAATGAGGCCCGAAGCATTTTGCAGGTTGCAGTTCAGTTTAGGTTCAAATAAATCAGTGTTGACTTTTGGTTTCACACGGGACACAGTGAACTGAACTATCTGTGTTTGTATTTAAATCCATATTTTCAAATGTATTTTTCAGGGCAGAAGAGGAAACGTGAGGAGAGGGATGACGTGCCGACAGATGTGGCCCCACTTCAGTCTAAAATCCTGAGTAATTTGTAGTAATGGCTTTTATCAGTCACTTATTTTCACAGTTTTATTCACCATTTCTACCAGCAATAAAAAAAAAAATTACTTTCACCAAGTTAATATCTGAGATGTGTGAAAATGGTGATGTCATTAAAAGAAACACAAACTGTGACACAGATCAGAAACAAATCAGCAGTTTATCCAAATTATTTAAATCATTGATTCCCAAATGTTTTTGAACCACAGCATGTTTCACCCCCACCACATTTTTCCTGATCAGCTGTGAGGGTCTAAAGGACAGAGGGATGTCGTATGCTGTAAAGCCCTGTGAGGCAAATTGTGATTTGTGATATTGGGCTTTATAAATAAAATTGATTGATTGATTTACATGAGCAGCCTTTTCAGCCACAACGACTGGAATACATTTTTACCAATGTTAACAGAACAAACAACTGTATTAAGTGTATTTAAGTAACTCAGAATAAAGGAGGCTGCTGTTTTTGTGTGTGTATCTGAACTGACACTGCCTGTGTGCAGATCAATTAAACAAGACTTTAATTTTAGTTGAAAGTGCTGATGAATGAAATAGATCAGATATGAAACAATGCCTGATGTTTGTCTCTCCTTTAACAGATCAGCAGAGGAGCTCCCAACCCAACATGGTGAGAGTTTGTTAGTTAAGTCACCTTGTGCACATTCGTACAAACTGGCGAATACGATGGATGTCAAAATACTTCCAGTACATTATGTCTTGTGGCTCTGTGGCAACATTCACTAACACAGTACTAAAGTATTTTAGAATATACAGTAACCATGTTAGTGTTTGATATTTAAGAACTGAGCATTGATGAACTCTGTTTTGCAGGACAAAAACACTCCTTCTCAGGTAAGTGATTTTTCTTTGAATTTTCTTTAATGGCTGAAACATTGGACAGCTACATGTTTCTACAGTGGCTGCAAACGTTTGGGCACCCCTGGTGAACATTTTATTTACTGGGAATAGTTAAGTGAGTATAAGATGAACTGATCTCTCATGAAGTTTAAGATGAAAGGCCAGGTGATGCTGATTTCAAAGCTTTATAAATCCTCTGACTCCTGAGACCTTATTCCAACCTAGCAGCCATGGGCTCCTCTAAACAGCTGCCTAGCACTCTGAAAACTAAAAGACCTGATGAAGACTAGAAGAAGATAGCAGAGTGTTTTCAGGGAGCTGTTTCCTCAGTTGGTCATGTTAGTAAGAAATGGCAGTTAACAGGAACTGTGGAGGTCAAGCTGAAAACTCTGTGAGAGAGCTGCTCATAGGATTGTTAGAAAGGCAAATCAAACCTCTGTTTGACTGCAAAAGACCTGCAGGAAGATTTATCAAACTCTGGAGTGGTGGTGCACTGTTCTACAGCATCACAAGTTTTCAAAGGAACATCTGAACAAGCCTGATGCTGTTTGGAAACAAGTCCTGTGGACTGATGAAGGTAAAACAGAACTTTGAGGTATGTTTGGAGAACAGACTGTTAAACACGGGGTGGATGATGATGCTTTGGGCTTGTGTTGCAGCCAGTGGCACGGGGAACATTTCACAGGTGGAGGGAAGAATGGATTCAGTTAAATTCCAGACATCACAGCATGTGTAAAAAAGCTGCAGATGAAGAGAGGATGGCTTCTACAACAGGACAATGATCCTAAACACACCTCCAGATCCACAATGGACGACCTCAAGAGGAGCCAGCTGAAGGTTTGGCCACGCCCCTCACAGCCCCCGACCTAAACATCATTAAACATCTGTGGATAGAGCTCAAAGAGCAGAGCATGAAGACGGCCCAAGAATCTCACAGAGCTGCAAGAAATCCTCCAAACAAGAACTGAAAGACTCTGAGCTGGATACAGAAAGCGTTTAGAAGCTGTAGCCAGATTTCTGGCGAATGTTGGGCCGTTTTGCCGCCAGGCTGTGAGCGTTTAGGAACACAGAGCCGGATTGGCGAGTTGATCCGAGGTGCCCAATTTTCCGCCTCGTAAGGTAGACATATTGGAGGAACCTTTTTGGTTTAAAAAGAAGGAGGCGGCCTTCTGCAATGGGAGGGGCTGTTGATGACTTGTGGGAGGAGCTGTGGATGACCCTGCATGTGTGACCCACTGGCGGTGACTAAACAGGAAACAGCTGATAGCAGGAATTAGCGAGCAGCTAGTAGCAAGAGGGCTCACGCCCCCCATTGCCCCGAAAAAGGCACATTCTGTATAAACAAAAGTAGGCAGGCGGCATTTTGCTGCACTCCCTGATTTTGTTTTTATACTGCCAATGCTGAAAGAAGACTGATTGGGCTTTCCTGCAAATTTGCACAATTCCTGTTTAAGAAGGGCTTGTGAGACTTGCCCAAGGGGGCGCTAGTGAGCACTGACCATGCAAAGTATTTATAAAGCTTTGAAATTTGCATCACCTGGCCTTTCCTAACGATGACTGTGAACAAGCCACAGCTCTCGTATTCCCATTATTATATTTCAACACTGCGTAACATGGTTAAAAAGTTATTATGATCTAAATCAACACAAACTTCATGTCGTCTTTACACATGACCTCTTCAATATCCTACTGTCATACGCACTAAACTGCCTAACGGCACCATACCTGACGTAAATAACTTGTGCCTGCATGCTAACACATAAATAAAGTCAATATAGCCTCAGTATAGTCCTCTGCCATACTCTGTTCAAAAGATACAGAAACTGTTGTGTAAACTTAAATAATGTCAGAGCCTATATGATGTCATATCAACACAAACTTTTACCACATATAGACATGTTACACTAATTGCACTAACACTGATTTTTTCTCTCCTGTATGCAGAAGATATCCATCTGTGATGTGAAATCCACCGGAATTCTTGAGACACAATTCATTGCTGCTAAAGTTGTTCGGAAATCCGGGCTGCGCACATACAGAACCAAAGCGAAAGAGAAAAAGCATTTATTTTATCTGGGGGTTGCAGATGGAACAGGCAGCATTAAAATGATGGCATACGGAAAAGATCGCTATCAAGAATTACAGGAGGGGAGCTCCTACTTGTTCAGGAAGCTAATACAAGATGAGCATGGTCCTAAGGTTACTACATCTAGCATAGTATCACAGACACGTTCTGTCGATGTCCCAGAGCAGCTGGAGATGGAAGCACAGAAGCTGATTTATCCTGAGAGCCCAGTTTACTCCATTAAAGAAGCCAAATCAGCTGCTGACAGGACCGAAGTGACTGTGGAAGGAACCGTCACAGAGGTGAGTTTGAACCAGAGAATTTACAGCTCACCACGATGTGTAACTGCTCTGTAATCAATGTCTACGCGCTGTCACGTATGGACTTTACTCAGTCTTACTGTAACTAAAGGACTGACTGGACTCACAGCTCATCAGTATCCAGTTAATAAGAGTGATTTCTAGGCTTTATCTGCAGTTTTGTTTTAATCTTGTGTTTGTTCAGATTAATCCTGTTGAAAAAGTGAATGTGAAGCAGAGACGGGAAAAGACAAAGAAGCAAACTTTCCAGCTGGAAGATGAGACCGATTCCATCATGATCTGCATGTGGGGCGACGCCACCGAGCAGTGCAAAGGATTATCACCCAGAGATGTCATTAAGGTTTCCAACATGAAGACCAAGGACTACTATGGCAACATTTCGCTGTACTCAACTGGATACACCAGAATTGACAAGGTACCTGTGATCTCTCCGCTCCGCTTCTCTCCAAGTCACCAGCCGGCCATGTTTGTTGTTTAGTTTGTGGAGCAAAGAACATCTGAATCAGACATCACACCCTCTTCACTGCTCAGTCTATGAGCTGTTAGGTGTTGAAACACTTACCAAATGGTTTTAAATGTATTTTTCATCATATCCTGAACTCTGTCTGTTAATGTCAATCTGTCTTTACACAGGTTCAAAGTGTCGGCACCCACAATGCGACGATTGAAGTTATGGGAATCATTAAAGCCACGAAGAAGGAGACTCAACTGGACGCAGAATTCAACCAACAGGTGCAGACGTTTGTTGTGGCCTCTCGACTTCTGGCAAAAGCATTTGGCTTCGACCTGAAGGGAGATGTTAAAGAAAGTCTCCTCAATAAATTACCATTCTCAGCAGATGCAGAAATACAAGGACAGAAAATTACCAAAATTACAGCTGTTAAAGAGATGTAAGAAAAACATGATCAGGGAGCAAAAACATACTGGCACAATGTCCTGACACCAGAGCCAAGGCTGGTAATGGAGTTTTGAGGCAGACTGGACACAAACATTGTAAAACAAAAACACACAAGAAAATAATAAAATGTTTTTCAAGCATCAAAGTGTCTTGTTTTCTTTGGTTAATATCTGTGTAATATAATTTAATGTGCACTTTACAACCAGCCACAGTGCTAGCTAACTAACACTGTCTGCTTATCATTAACTTCTTGAGCATAACAAAATGGAGCTCGCCAGGAACGAGTCCGAAAACCTGGAAATGAGTTAAAATTTCACCACTCCCGTTCCCTCGTCTCAAAGTCAGTGGCTTTTTGGTTAGATGTCTGAAATAGAGTCTGTGGTCACCACAAGTCTGAAGAGACTTTCACAGCTGCAGCAGGATTTATACTTCTGCACCAATCGACGCCGTACCTACAGTGCAGGCTCTGAGTTGACGTAGAGTCTATGCTGTACCCTAAACTATAGCCTGATGTGCACCTCCCCATCACTGCAACTCCACGTCACAGTGACGCAGGCCTCCTGTTAGAGTTGCCACCTTTCAGAAATAGAAATAAGGGACGCCCCCCTCGCGCCCGAAGCCGCACAGGCGAAAAAAAAATGGGACATCCCCAAAACTCCTAAGATGCATAGAAATGTATCTATTTTTTTATATGAAAAAACAAAATGCTTTGATTTAAAGTTTAAAGTGCTTTATTAACATTGAACATGTAAACATGACTGTACAGACGGCCTGAATCAATCAATCAATAGTATATATTTGCAGTAGGACTATTTATTCACAGTGTTTATTTTCTGTTAATCTATTAGGAATAATGAGCAGCATTAGTTAGCATAACAGAATAAGATGTTCTTTATGGGTACATAAATTCATTCTATATTAATTAATAATAAATGCACGTTTTTAAAAAAAAAAAAAAAAAATCAACATTCCTGAAAACAATAAACCATACTAGCAACTGAAATAGCCTGGCTATGCTCCTATGATATGTATGCAAGATGTATGCAGGTCAATATAATTATAAAACGGAAAGGTGAAATCCGGCAATCTGATTGGCTGTTAACTGTGATATAATGAGCGTATATCACAGCTGGTATTCTAAAAAGCCTTATCACAGCATATCGCTCCGCTTCAGGGAAGCAACAATGTTTCCATGACAACAACCAGCTGTACGCAGCACAAAGTAGCCGCTTTTATTTTTTGACGGCATTAATTATGTTCACGGTCAACTTTGATCTGCGGGGAGGGCTGACCGTGGATGGATGGAGTGACCAGTGACTGTCTCCGGGAAAAAGCGGAGCAAAAGAAGACATGCGGAGCTGACGTACAGAGAGGTGGGACTAATTTTTATATATGTTATATATGTATTTCTGTTTAATTAAAAACTACATGAAAATTATTTCCTCTTTCATATTGCCATTATTGGTAACCGTTTTATAAAAGCAATACATCACCTCAGGCCGTGATATACGCTCATTATATCACAGCTAAGGGAGTTTTCGGCATAATAACATAATCAAGCTCAGGGGATGTTTCAGGTATAAAGAATTGTGATACAGATGCCTGGCTCCTCTGGGATCTTATATTACGTTTGTGGAGGTCCCCTGCAGCATGCTGTTTTACATCTGTCACACCTCCGTGAGACACTGAAAAAGTTTATATATATATATATATATATATATATATATATACACACACACACATGCAGGCAGATAACATATTTTGCTGTCTTTAATATTTCCTGTCCTTTATTTTGTTCATTATTAGTTCAGTGTTCACGTATGTGCACGGGACAACTGTGAAATACGGAATAAACTGCTAATTCCCAATCACGTAACGATTCTGTATTTGAAGGGACGGGTGGCAAGAAGACCTCCCGTCTGTCTCTGTGAGCTGAAACCATTTCCCTCAGTGGAAACAAAGCTTTGATTTACTTTAATTTCACAGATAAGAAACAATAAATTGTGAAGACAATAAAGCCTCCACACACTGTGTGTGATTTATCCTGGCTGAAATATGAGCAGAGGAAATCTCTGCTAGCCACTCGGCTAATTTATACAATGTAAAATGCCATAGGCTTGTGCTAATAATGTTAGCATGTTGTATTTGTGGTTAAAACATGTTTAGTATAAGACAAGTGTTTGTCTGTGAATGCTGCGAGTTATAGTGAAGCTGATTTGTGTTTGAAACTGTCTCTATTAAGCCATGTTTAATGTGTGTTTAATGTGTGTTTAATGTGTGTTTATTGTGTGTTTAATGTGTGTTCAATGCGTGTTTAATGTGTGTTTACTGCGTGTTTAATGTGTGTTTATTGTGTGTTCAATGTGTGTTTAATGCATGTTTAATGTGTGTTTACTGCGTGTTTAATGTGTTTAATGCATGTTTAATGTGTGTTTAGTGTGTGTTTAATGTGTGTTTGAATCAACTAAACTTTACAGCACTTCACAGAAACCTCCAGCGCTGACTAGTGTTTTGGAGGTGTAACTGCAGAGTGACACAGACACACCACCGCACCAGTATAAATGTTCACATAAATCCGGCTTAACACCTAACAGCTATAACGTTAACTAGCTGCTAACAGATTTAGGCTGCAATAATCCTAAAAGTGGCGTTGAATTGTGAAGATTGTCCTGCTGAACAAAATGTGTACATATCAGTGTTTTCCATGGATTTTATTTTTCTGCAAAAATTCAATGGAAAAATCCCATTTGCTTTTTGACGAGGGAGCCAGAGCGATGCTGATTAATGTACAAATATTATTATTATTATGAAATATACAATATGTCAGAGAGTGGAATTGTTCTGCAGTGTTTATCTTAGAATTAAGAGACAGTGTGTGTTCATCACTTTATGTTACAGCTAATTATTTAAACAACAAAATAATAAACCTCTTTATCTCTTTTTGTTTCTGAATGTAGCTCGTGCAGTTGGGCAGCATATTGACTGAAGTTGATTTAGGGATCATGTCCACATGTTGAATGAACTTCTTCTGAGTGGCTTTGGATTCAAACATCAGCTGAATAAATGCACCATCTCTGAGCTGTGTGGTTTGTGTGAGTCCTGAATGAGCTCCTCAGTTAATAATGCAATAATAATAAGGCATACAATCGGCCACACTCTGTGGCTCCTTTAAGGATTTGAATTGGAGCCATTCTGCATCAAAAGTACTTTTACTCTTGGTACTTTAAATACATTGTAATTGTTAATGCTTTTACTCCTAATTAAAATTTAAAAAGCAGTACTTCCACTTGTAGCACAGTATTTGTTTTACAGTACAGTAAAACTGCATTTACAGAAGTTAAGTGTCTGAATCGTTCTTCAACCACAGACTGAGGCTGAACAACTGACTATCGCTGCTGGAACAAGTCATCAGCTCGCTTTGTAACAATTTAAACCACAAAACACTGGTTTCCCGCTCTGTTCTCTACATGTGGGCTAAACCATCGATCACTGGAGGGGAAACAGTGGTTAAAGCTGATTGTTGGGGACGATTAACTGTCAAGGTTGGCAAAAATAATTGATGATTAAAAATTATTTTTTTTTAATTAAATCTGATAATTTCTTCCAGATAAGCAGGGCGACAGCGGTGGTGGCGGAAGTGGCAGCAAAACCTGACTGAAGTTGGTATCTGCCACAAACAAGTTGTGACACTGTTCCACTGAGAGCAACTCTCTCTGACGCCTGCTGTTGATTTACAGAATAAAACTGTCTGTTGTGAAGAAAAGGAGAAAGTGAGTATGAACCAGAAACTTTTATCTCTTAAACGGTTAATCTTCTGTCAGATCAGATCCTTAAACACATCATTACACATACAGCATCAAACTGGAGGGTGGAACAAAGAAAAGCTGTTCAGTATTCATACCTACCACTTCCTGTGTCAGCCAGTAACACGATCGGTTACTTTACCCTGTGAAAATAATGATGTTATTGAAGGTTTAAAGGTTTGGACTCAACATGGCTGATGCATACGCTGATGTGTACTTAGTTACATTCCACCACTGCCTGTAGCGATTGAACATGTTATCAGCAGGTCCGTACAGAATCTGTGCCTCCGCAGATTTTCTGCAGATTTTCGGAGCACAGCTGCTGCTTGTAAAACTATTATATTATATTTTATATTCAGCTAGCAGTAAAATTAAAGTGGTGAAGTGAGAAGAAATGTCAGAAATAAGATTTACAGTTAGTAGATAATGTTTGTTCTGTCTCCTCTGTATTGAACTTCAGTTTTAATGGCTGTGGGAAAAAAATACATTTAATTTGACAGGCACCTTTCAAAACACCCAGGGTCAAACAGAACAAGAGACGTGACGTGGGCACACACACACACACACACATAAATAAAAACAGTTAGGGGCAGAAGGTACAGTCAGTGTTACATAAGCCAAGTTAAGTTGGGTCATGAGATTTAACAGATGTTATGCTGTCAGGCTGTGGGATGAGTCCCTCCACAGGAACAAATGAAATACAGAGTTCTCTTTGAGGTGTAAATATGAATACATGATATACACCGATCAGGCACAACAGTATGACCACTGACAGGTGAAGTGAATAACACTGATTATCTCCTCACCATGGCACCTGTTAGTGGGTGGGATATATCAGGCAGCAAGTCAACATTTTGTCCTCAAAGTTGATGTGTTAGAAGCAGGAAAAATGGGCAAGCATAAGGATCTGAGCGCGTTTTGACAAGGGCCAAATTGTGATAGCTAGATGACTGGGTCAGACTATCTCCAAAACTGCAGTTCTTGTGGGATGTTCCCGGTCTGCAGGGGTCAGTATCTATCAAAAGTGGTCCTAGGAAGGAACAGTGGTGAACCGGCGACAGAGTCATGGGCGGACAAGGGTCACTGATGCACGTGGGGGGCGAAGGCTGGCCCGTGTGGTCTGATCCAACAGATGAGCTCCTGTAGCTCAAGTTGCTGAAGAAGCAAATTTTCTTCTGATAGAAAGGTCTCAGAATACACAGTGCATCACAGTTTGTTGCGTATGGGGCTGCAAAGCTGCAGACCAGTCAGGGTGCACATGCTGACCCCTGTCCACTGCCAAAAGCGCCAACAATGGGCCTGTGAGCATCAGAACTGGACCACGGAGCAATGGAAGAAGGTGGCCTGGTCTGATGAATCACCTTTGTTTTACATCACACGAGTGGCCGGGTCAGTGTGCGTCGCTTATCTGGGGAACACATGGCACCAGGATGCACTATGGGAAGAAGACAAGCCGGCGGAGGCAGTGTGATGCTTTGGGCAATGCTCTGCTGGGAAATCTTGGGTCCTGACATCCATGTGGATGTGACTTTTGACACGTACCATCTACCTAAGCATTGTTGCAGAGCATGTACACCCTTGCATGGAAATGGTATTCCCTGATGGCAGTGGTGTCTCTCAGCAGGATAATGTGCCCTGCCACAAAGCAAAATGGTTCAGGAATAGTTTGAGGGACAAAACAACGAGCCTGAGGTTTTGCTTTGGCCTCCAAATTCCCCAGATCTCAATCCAATCGAGCACCTGTGGGATGTGCTGGACAAACAAGTCCGATCCAGAGACCCCACGTCGCAACTTACAGGACTTAAAGGATCTGTTGCTAACGTCTTGGTGCCAGATACCACAGCACACCGTGAGAGGTCTAGAGGAGTCCATGCCTCGATGGGTCAGGGCTGTTTTGGCAGCAAAAGGGGGACCTTCACAATATTAGGCAGGTGGTCATAATGTTGTGTCTGATCGGTGTGTTTTATGTGTTACAGCAGTCATAGTGATTTCCTCCTCACTGGTGTTGTTATCATCCACCTCTTCAATCAGTCAATCAATCAATCAATCAATCAATTTATTTAAAGTGCAAAATCACCATGGTACATGGTCTCAATACACTTTACAATAAAAACCAAGTAAAATAAAAGACTAAACAATAAAAACAATCATAAAAGCACAAACAGACATTGATAAAACAGTTACAAATTAGACTAACCAAAATATTGAGTAAAAAGGTGTGTGTTAAGACGGGATTTAAAAATTGCAGTGGAGGTAGCTTCTCTAATAACTAATGGGAGGCCATTCCACAAATAAGGAGCAAGGTAAGAGAAGGCCCTACAGCCAGCTGACTTTTTATTAACCAACAGGATGACAAGTAGGTGCGAATTAAGAGAGCGAAGAGGACGTGGCGGAAGGTAGGGTGTAAGTAGTTCAGTTAAATACAATGGTGCAAGTCCATTTAAGGCCTTATAAGTTAAAATAAGAACTTTAAAATCAGCTCTAGCCTGAACAGGCAGCCAGTGAAGCCAGGACAGGAGTTATGTGGCTATATCTCCTGGTTCTTGTCAAAAGTCTGGTGGCTGAATTCTGCACAAGCTGAAGACTTCTGATAGCACAGCTAGGGAGGCCAGAGAAAAGAGCATTGCAATAATCCAGTCTAGAGGACACAAGAGCATGAACAACAATCTCAGCGTTTCGGAAAGATAAAACAGGGCGGATTTTGGCTATGTTACGCAGATGAAAAAATGCTGTCTTAGTGATTTCCTTGATATGAGGCTGAAAAGTCAGAGTCGAATCAAAAATAACTCAGTTTTTAATGCGTGAGCTCTCAGTGATCATACATCCATTGATATTAAGACATAGATCCTCAGACAAATGCTTATAGTTATTAGGCTCATTCACCAACAAGTCAGTCTTTGCAGCATTAAGCATAAGGAAGTTGTGACACATCCAAAGTTTGATTTGGGATAAACATGCCTCTAAATTTTTGATTTGTGAGGGGTCATTTGGCTGCAGCGGCATGTGTAGCTGCGTATCATCCGCATAGCAATGGAACTTAATGCCATATTCTGAAAATATCTTGCCCAGAGGGAGCATGTAAATACAAAACAACAAAGGGCCAAGGACAGAACCCTGGGGCACACCAGAGATGACAGTAGAACATTCAGAAAAAGAATTATTAAAAATACCGCATTGGGATCTGCCAGATAAATAAGACTGGAACCATGAGAGTGCCAGCCCATGTACACCAACGCAATGCTCTAACCGATTTAAAAGCACACAGTGATCTACGGTATCAAAAGCCGCACTCAAATCAAGAATTAAAAGTAAGGAAGCTGATCCAGAGTCTGCAGTGATCAGCAGGTCAGTGACAACTCTAGTCAGGGCAGTTTCAGTAGAATGACAGGAGCGGAAGCCGGATTGAAAGTTGTCAAAGAAATTATTAGCAGAAACATGGGCAGTCAATTGATCAGCAACAATACTCTCAAGTATTTTCTGTTTTTAATGTGGAAACTTTCTCTTGTTCTTTGGTCTCTCTGTGTTTCAGATGTCACTGAAGATTTTGGAGACAAAGTGGAAAACAGCTCTGACTACTATCCTGGAGGAGCTGACCGAGCCGCAGTTCAGGAAGTTGATGTTCAAAATGGTCAAAATTCCTCAAGGTGTGAAGATGGACAAGACCAGAGAAGAGATCCCGTACATAATCATCCAGTATTACGGGACAGAGGGGTCCATCAGTGTCATAGACAAAGAGATGAAGCAGTTACCCAGGAATGATGCTGCTGTCCAGGAGCACCTGCGCCCCTTCGTGGAGAAACTGAAGAAACAACGTCAGAAAGAAAAAAGTGAGTTCAGACGATGAAGCAAGCAAAACCTGATTCAAACAGTATAGTTTATTCCAAGTGGAAGAACAAGGAGAAGTCACAGCACAAAACAAAGACAGAAACTAACCAGAAAAATGAATCAAATCCAGGTTCAGACTCCACCTGTTGAGATAATGTGTTCTCACCGAGGGTCTCCTCCCAGACATCTGTGATATCTGCACAGAATAAACTCTGCTTAAACTTCACAATAAAAGCCCAGCAGAGGGCTCTATTTACACATTACAAACTCCAGACAAACAGAGACAGAGACAATTCTGAAGAGGTCGGAGAATTGTTTTCAGTTTCTGTGTTTCACCTTTTAAAATGTTTTTCAGAGACGACAACCAAAAATGAGAGTGCGTCAGGATTGGTGGCCAAGAAGCAAAAACCTGCAGCTGGTAGGCACGCACACACACACACGCACACGCGCGCACACACACACACACACACACACACACACACGCACACGCACACGCGCACACACACACACACACACACACACACACACACACACACACGCACACACACACACAGTTAGATTGGATCTGGGGAATTCGGGACTTTGGAGGGCAGTTTGATGCCTTGAGCTCTTTGTCACGTTCCTCGGTTAATTACTGAACAGGTTTGCTGTATATTTGATATTATCAGTGACAAAGTTTCACATTTAGACTTGTGACTGTTAAACACACAGAACTGTTCAGACATCACATGTGTTATTCAGCGTCAATAAAAAGACTTTTTAACACATCTCTTTGATTTGTTCAGTTCAGTACAGAAAACTTTATTTATCCTGTGTGGGCAATTCAGTTACAGCTCCCAGTTCAATAAATAAAAGCACAAACAAATACAGCAATCATTCATAGACATACAGCTTTTATCACTCAACTCTCAATTGTCAGTGGATCAGTTGAACTAATTGTTTCCCGCAACGTGTGACTTTAACTTTGTTAAAATGTCTTTTTTTAGTGACTATAAGCAAACCTGCAGCTGACTCAGGATCAATGGCCAAGAAGCGAAAACCTGCAGCTGGTAGGTCAACACACACACAGAACCACTGAAGACATACTATGACTGTGTGACAGTGTGGACGTTTGAACACAGCAGACAAACAGGCTCAGACGATTCTGAAGAAGTCAGAGAATCATTTTCAGCTTCTGTGTTTACCTTTTTAAAATGTTTTTTTTTTTTTTAGAGACGATGAGCTCGAGTGTGAGTGCGTCAGGATCAGTGTCCCAGAAGCAAAAACCTGCAGCTGGTACGTCCACACACACACACACACACACACACACACACACACACACACACACACACACACACACACACACACACACACACACACACACACACACACACACACACACACACACACACACACACACACACACACATCCAATCTGATCAAGCATCTGTGGGATGTGCCGGTACCACAGAGGTACCGGCACATCCAAAGTATTTCTGGCTCCTCCAGTCCGCATGTTGAAGTATCCTTGGGCAAGACATTTAACCTCTATTTGCTCCTGATGGTTGTCACATCGGTGTGTGAATGGTTATTGAGTTGCATGTGGCACCCTGTATGGTATCCTCGGCCACCAGTGTGTGAATGTGACTCAGAGTGCAAAAGAGCTTAGAGTGGTCGGAAGACGTTAAAAGCGCTATACATGTGCAGTCCATTTACCATTTATCCCTGATCCACAGTGAGGTCACCTTGGATCAGACTTGGCTCTGACATGGATGCAGGACCTCTGGGGGTGTCCTGTGGTGTTTGGTGCCATGGAGTTGGCAACAGATCCTTTGAGTCTTTTGGGTTTTGAGCTGGGGTACCAGCACATCCCACACATGCTCAATCAGATTGGATCTGGGAAATTTGGAGGGCAGGTTGACGCCTTGAGCACTTTGTCACGTTTCTTGGGTCATTCCAAGACTTTTTAGCACAACATCTCTTTGATTCGTGTGACTTTAACTTTGTTAAAATGTCTTTTTTTAGTGACTATGAGCAAACCTGCATCTGACTCAGGATCAATGGCCAAGAAGCAAAAACCTGCAGCTGGTAGGTCCCCCCCCACACACACACACTTAAATCAAACACTGAGGCATAATAATGGTCATTTAATGTACATTTCTATCTATAATCATGTTATTTTAACCACTTTGTTTTGTTGTTATTCATCTGAATTGTTTTTGTCCTGTTTCAGTTACTGTGGTTCTAAATGCCCAACTGTTTTTGTTTTGTTTTTTAGATGTTGGAGTTGTGAAGCCCAAACAGAAAACAGAGAAACCTGCTGAATCCACCAAAACCTCCCAGGTAGCTGCTGACACGTCTCTGATCTACTGAGGCAAACATCTGCTTGTGTTTGATTTTATTTTCAGCTCAGCTGGTTGTTCATTGTTAACACTTGTCACACTTAGCCTTGTTTTTACTTTCATGATACCTAGACCCTCGGTGTGTTCAGACAGTCCTCTTAAATGTGGGCGGGGTTGTTGTCACTCACTGCTCCATCCAGCACTCGCTGTATTTCCTCATCAGCGGTGACACAGATGGAAGTCTGCACCTGGTTTATCGTCCACAGAACGAGGCTGTTTAGTGTTGCTGTAGCCCACAGGAAGTGAGGATTAGAATATATGACCTTCACATAATCCGCTCCAAATTAATCTATATTTTTAAAGTCATTACTAAAAGTGTGTGTCATATAAAAACTAAAGTGATGCTCAAAGTTGTCACAGTGAAATTTAAGGTGTGCTGATGGATTCACGTCATCAACTCATGCATTGAGTAACATTACAAGTTAACGTTCCACCTTAAAAGTTGCCGGCAGTCGGCCCAGTGAATGAAGTTATTTTTTCTCTTTCATTTTATAGTTGTAGTTTACTGATGTATGAACAGAGGTTACATAAAACGAGAGTGACCATCCTCTACTGACCAATCAGACTGCAGGGTTTCTAGCTCCACCTTTTAGTACCAGATCTGTGTGCTAGGTACCCCAACAGAGGGGGGACCAAACATGGGGACGCTAAGGAACGCTGCTGTTGGGACCATCCACAACTTTCACTGTGGAAATGGAAAAAAACCCACACCAAAATGAACAGCAACATACTGCTCAGTGGAAACAGGGCTCTTATGAACACTGTAGGACTTATCACAGTGCCCTGAGGTGTCGTCATCACCTATGTCCCGTCATCATCACCTACATCCTCTGTTGTAAACTACCTCCTGTTGTTGTCACCTACGCTCCAGCGGTCCTTATCACCTACCTACCATCATTGTCACCACCCATGCTCTTGTTATCACCTGCGTCCCACTGGGCCAAGAACACTTATTTTCATCGCCAAACGTTCAGCTGTTTGGTCCAAGAAGGTTTCAACCTTGTAGTTTCGGTTTGGATCGAATCAAAAAGTCTGAAAGTTCAAAAGCAAACCGGTCCTAAATCAATCAGTTTTATTTATAAAGCCCAATATCATAAATCACAATTTGCCTCACAGGGCTTTACAGCATACGACATCCCTCTGTCCTTTGGACCCTCACAGCTGATCAGGAAAAACTCCCCAAAAAACCCTTTAATGAGGAAAAAACAGTAGAAAGCTCAGGAAGAGCAACTGAGGAGGGATCCCTCTTCCAGGACGGACAGACGTGCAGTAGATGTCGTACAGAACAGATCAGCATAATAAATTAACGGTAATCTGTATGACACAATGAGACAGAAAGAGATGCAGGACAGACGGTAATGACAGTAGCTTACAACAACATAAATGAAAGTAATATTATAATTAATAATAATATATTAAGAGAGAGAGAGAGAGAGAGAGAGAGAGAGAGAGAGAGAGAGAGAGAGAGAGAGAGAGAGAGAGAGAGAGAGAGAGAGAGAGAGAGAGATGGATGAAATCAGCTGACAGTTTACTGAGATACCCTGGCTAAAACCACTGCAGGCTAACAGTCATTTCACTCCTCTAAGTCTCAACTAAGATTTATTGTAGAAACTCTAATTCAACACCTCAAACATTTGTATTATACTGAGAGCTGCTTCCAATATCTGATAATTAATTATTTGTTTTAATCTTATGGTTTGTTCAGATTTATCCTGCTGGAGTCGTGGAGCCGAAACAGGAGATGCAAAATTCATCCCTGAAACCTGCTGAATCCACCAAAACCTCCAAGGTAGCTGATCTCTGGTCTCTGATCTACTGAGGCAAACATTAGTTTGTCATGTTTCTCCTCTTTGTCAGTAAAAGTTTGGGTGCTTTCACACCTGCCTTGTTTCAGTCCAGTCAAACCCTTCAGTGCAGTTTGTTTGGGCAGGTTTTCTAGTTGGAGCCGCGCCTCGTTTTCAAACTGTATGGTTTGAGTAAAATGAACAATGACAGCAATATAGTCCACGATGAGCAGCGCTAAAATCAACCTGCGTAGTTGTCCCTCCATTGTGACATTAGAAAGTGTCACATTTATCTTGCACAAACCAACTCTAGGCAGTTATACAACTTTGAAACAACACGAGTCCCTGATTCAGACCAAAGGAGGCAACTCTACATCTGAAAGCACCCTTAAACTTCATCCTAATCAGCCGATGCAAAAACATTTTCAACAAATAGAAAATAAAAAGAATATGAACAAACATCCCATAATATAAATGTTGAAGACACTGACAGTCACAGACGTTCCTCTCACCTCTGAACTCTCCAAACCTTCAATCTGTCTTCATTCAGGTCCAAAGTGCTCCAGTCCAGACGGGGAGGATTAAAATACTGAGACTGAAAATGTCCAATAAGACCAACACTCACCTGGAGGTCGAGTTCAACAACCAGATGCAGACGTTCTTCATCACAACTCGACTTCTGGTGAACGCACTCGGCTTCAGAGCGGATGACGATTTAGCGCTGAGACTAACTAAAAAGCCGATCACAGCAGATGCAAAAATACAAGGAAATAAAATCATTGAAATCAAAAAGGTGTAAATAAACTGCACATTGAACCAACTCTGTTTACATCCAGTACTGAGGATTTTTTAATACATCAGTTAATATTGTGTTCCAGTTAAAACTGTCTGACTCCGTTACACACCGTTTTTCAGCAGGTTCCTGTTAAAAAACATAAACACAGTGTGCAGCTGTTTCATCAGGGGGGTTTATGTATTCTGTCTTTGTGTGACATTACTGGTGCTTCAGTAGCTGACTTCTTTTTTTAATTAAACAGCCACTTGTGGCAGATAACCCACTTTGACTGTTGAGGTCTTTTTGTTTAAAGCTTGTGCTTTGACCGAGTTACTAACTGCGGGTACTTTGGCAGATTTGGACTCAGAAAACTTGGAACTAGAGGTTTTGTGTTTCTGCTGCAGCTGAAGAAAATTAAACCAAATGTAAAATTAAAAAATAGCACCAATCAATGTATAATAAACTAACAAAGCAAACAACAGTCATCTGAATGAATGAATGTTGAGGATACTGAAGACTTCTCAGTGTTGTGTTTGATGGTTATTTATTTCTTTAACCGTGACGAAACAGTAAGTGAAGTTTTATTTTGTCTCATCGCCATCTCTTTTCAAATGTTTAGATTATTTTTTTGGCGTTTTTGGCTGCAGATGACTGACTCCTCCCCCTATCTCTAAGGCTGAGCCCAGACACCCTACAGAGGAAACTCATTTCAGCTGCTTGTATCTGTGACGTCAGTGTTTTGGTCACTACCCAGAGCTCATGACCACAGGTGAGGGTTGGGACGGAGATGGACATTCAACTGGGCCGGATTTTAAAATAAGAAAATAATGATGGGACAGACATTTTTAGCAGCGAGCAACCTACTGGAAACTGTATGAATGAATGTAGTAAAAACAGCAATTTTTTTTGTTAGTTTTGTCAGTGAACCTTGTGAGCTGTAATGGAGCCGAATTTTGTTCCGTTACCTTTGTTAAATGTTGCTGTTGTCCCTGGCTTCAGATGAGTAGAGGAAAAGTTCGCTAGCGGCTAGGCTAATTTATACAATGTAAAATGCCATAGGCTTGTGCTAATAACGTTAGCATGTTGTATTTGTGGGGAAAATGTGTCCAGATAAAGACAAGTGTTTGTCTGTGAATGCTGCGAGTTATAGTGAAGCTGATTTGTGTTTGAAACAGTAAACTAACTCTTTACTGTGTTAAATGTATTTAACGTGTGTTTAATGTGTTTGTGTTTAATGTGTTTCATGTGTTTGATGTGTTAAACGTATTTAACGCGTTTGATGTGTTTGTGTGTTTAACGTGTTTACTGTGTTTTTGATGTGTGTTAAACGTATTTAACGTGTGTTCGATGTGTTTAATGTGTGTTTGTGTTTAAAGTGTGTTTAATGTGTGTTTATTGTGTGTTCTGAATCAACTAAACTTCACAGCACTTCACAGAAACCCCTCCACCAACTAGTGTTTTGGAGGTGCAACTGCAGAGTGACACAGACACACTACTAAATAAGTATAAATGCTCACAGCGGCTTCAGCTCTGTGTTGAGGCTACACAATCCTGTAAATCCATTTGTCTTTGCATCAAACTTTTCAAAAACAATGAACCACGTTGAGCAGAGATACTTTAGAGAAGTTCAGTGCTGCAGAAAGTGTCGCCGAAAAATTAGACTAAAGAGTCTAACTTGCGTTTTGTGGCTGTTAAAAAACAAAACAAAAACCAAATCTTGAGATCCAAAAATACCATGAAAAAAAACTTTATTTCTACTTGACTTTGTTAAAAAATATCATCAACAAAATCATCAGGAAACATGCACACACACTCACACACAGCAGTATCATCCATATAAACCACACACACACACACACACACACACAGTTTGTGTTGAAGAGGAGAATAAACAGACGTCATATCGAGCATCCGGTCGGCTGAGAAACAACAAAACTGATTTTACTTTGAAAAACAAACAAACAAAAGAAAAAACATTGTTGGCGAGCTGACAGTTTGTCTACAACCAAAAAAATAATAAATCAATCAATCAATAAGTGAAGAGTTTCATTCTAAAACACTTTGCATCCAGTTCATTAATAATTAAAGGTGGAGAATAAAAACGACCTGATACTCCCTGTTTAATTTTCCAAAAATATACAATATTTATATAATTACACGCAGTGAAATCTCCGGCTGGCAGCTCGGTTTTAGAAGGAAACTCTTCACTTCGGAAAGTCTGACGACAAAACTATAACGAAGTACTAATTAAAATAAAAAATAATATTAATAATAATACTTGTTTACCTCTGGTTTACGTGCGCGCACACTTCAGATTTACATTCAAACCAAACAGAAAAAATCTACAAAAATAGACCATCACACATTTTACACTTTGTATGTTGAGCTCTCCGAAACAAAACCACCTGTCTGTCCGACGTCAGCGCTCGTCTTTAATATTTAGATCTTTATTCACATATGGACAGATGAACAGCTGTCACACTACGCTAAGCTAACTGCTGTTTT
The DNA here is from genome assembly GCA_035609425.1 of Epinephelus awoara. NCBI lineage: Eukaryota > Metazoa > Chordata > Actinopteri > Perciformes > Serranidae > Epinephelus > Epinephelus awoara. The sequence goes on along the minus strand of CM069304.1, from coordinate 39,431,143 downwards.
TATTTATTTGGAATAAAAACAAAACTTAAAAAAAAAAGCAGTCAGAGACAGGTTTATTTTAGAGCTTAACACTAACGCAAACGCGGCACTTTCATTGGGGTCAAATGAGAATTTGAGAGTTACATTTACTCGATCGTAAGCACAATGTAGTGCCGTTACAAAGACACTGTTCAAACACAGGGACAAAATACTCTCTAACAATAAGTTTGGTATTTTTAACCTATTTTGCCATGTTTTTGTGTTTAAGTGGCTAAACGGAACAATATTTTTTGACATTGGCCCAGTTAGGATTGTACCAGATTTTCACGGTGTAATAACTATCCAAAATATCTTATCAGTCAGAACGAGCCTTAAAAGGAATATAACAGAAGGGTTCCTGTTGGCTGCACAAATATTTAACTTTTTACTATAATTGAAACTATTTTGTAAACAGAGCTGATGTTCTCCATCCAGTTTCATTTTTTTTCCAATATCGTAGATAAGTAAACACGCTATGATAACCATCAACTTTTATACCACAGCATACCTTGAAAACGGTTTATCGTTGTAACCCTAGTCTACAGTGCTGAGAGGAAGCGCTGCAGCTGACAGCCACGAAAGTAACATCTGGTAAAAATGTGTTTGTTTTTGACACTGACAGGCTCAGATTGTTCTTGTGGTTACAAGTGTCTGACAACATTATAGAAATGATCCCTACAGAGATAGAGCTTTGCATGGTTGCGCAAGATCCAGAAACAGTCCTGAAATCACCATCACCAAACCCACAGGACTCCATTTAAATATTTTAGTGTATAGAGGCAGCATGTTGTCACATGCAACTGGTGAATTAAGGGTTAATTTCAACCAAACCAGAGCTGGTGATTGTTGGAACAGTGGGGAGATGAACCAAGATGGTTTCTGTCAGTTTAATTTTCTGTCGACTTTGACTGAAGTGTGTTTTTTGATGATAAAATGAGTCTTTATTTAAATGTAGTCGATGATTTCAGGGCTGTTTCTGGTTAAACAAAAAGGATCTTTCTCTTTAACACAAAGTTCTATCTCTAGGGATCCTTTCATAATGCTGTCAGACACTTAGAACAAAAATCTGAGCCTGTCAGTGACAAAAACTTCTTGTGGACGTTCATTGCGTGGCTGCTGGCAGTCCTGTAGACGAGGGTTGCAGGGATACACTCGTCTATCTCTGCCGGGATATGTGGCAAAAACAAACACTTTTCGTGGGTGTAAAGTGACGGCTCAATAACGGACCAATGTGTCACTTAAAAACAAAAACACGGGAAATCAGGTTCCAGGTTGAAAAACACCAAACTTGAGTTTTGGGGGAGAATTTCAGAGTAAACAACAATAACAGAACTTGGAAATGACTCAGTGTGTAATTTAATCCTGAACATCAACACTCAAAGTGATGAACTGCTCCTTTAAAAAAAGACCACACCTGTGTGTTCGCATATTTTAATGACTACTAGAAAAATAGGTGTACTTTTAATATTGGTGACAGTTCGTCGAGTATGAACATCTACCAGCAGACTTATCGTCTATCACAGTGAACTTCATCTGTATTAATAACATATCAGCTGAAAGCTGGACGATGTTTGGTCGCATTTTCTGATCTCTCGTCTTCAACACTGCTGAAATAAATTCCTTGTGTTACGTTAACTACAGATTGTTCTGAACATCTGTGGTAAATTATCCCACTACTAAAATACAACCTGGACGTCACTGAACAGATCTGATGATCACAGGTGAAGTTTCCGTAGTCTTCTGATTGATTTTCAAATCTACAGAAGTGAATGGAAACCAGTAGAATCATTCACTGGTTCCATCAGTCGACCAGTTACCCAGTTGACACTGGACGTCAATATCAGGTCAGAAAGATGCCAAATTTTGGTTGGAATGAAAATCAGGTTGATGATGTTTTGGATTTCTGACAACGTAAGAATTTAACGTTGTGTGGATGTTACCATGACTACGTTTTGTTGGTCTTTGTCCTCCGAACATTACGAGGACGACATTAGCACGGGACGGTTGAAAGACATTAGATTTTTTTATTTAACAACACAACACAAACATGTTGTTGGTTTCGACGCCGTCTGTCGTCAGAACTTTATGTCAAATGTCACAACCTAAGTTTAACTACGTTTTGATTAACAGTGTTGGTGGCAGCGGGGTGAGACACCTGTCTATCGACTGACGCTGACTGACGAGTGACATGTTAGCTTCATGGTTAACTGCCATGTTGCAGAGAGGAGGTTATTTATAGGTAGGAGTCATTTCCTGTCACTTCCTGTTGTTTATCTTTTAAAACTCTCCCCTGAAGAGACAGACATACACAGATGAAGAGGAATGAAGTATCGCAGCTTTGTGCCTGTTTTTATTTTTCAGTGCTGAAGAAGCTCGAACAGACGGCGTCTAGAACTGAAGCGAATAAACTCCAGAATCAAATCGTCCTCCGCAGAAACAAACGTCAGTTTGTTGTTACTCCTTTATTTGGAAAAGCTCTCAGAGTCTTATGATGTGTGAGCAGCTGAAGTTTTATCATTTATCTGATGTGAACAACACGTCCTGATTCCTGTTCTCACTGGCTGACGATGAGCTGTCGCAGGTACGACTGCGTGAGGCCTCGCAGCTCCTCCAGCGTGTAGTCCTCCGGCATTGGCAGGCGGGTGATGTGTGGCGCCAGCTGGATGAGCGGGATGCTGAGGGAGTCAGAGGCTGTGTCGCCCTGCTGCAGGCTCAGCACCACCCGCAGGATGTTGGCCACACGCTTCGCCATTTCTGCATGGAGGTAGGAGGAGGGGGTGGGGGGTGGGGGGTGGAGAGTGGGGTGGGGGCGGGCTTTGTTAGCAGAGGTTTTGTGTTGTGGAAACGTCTCCAGGTTTTCTTCTTACCAAACAACAACAGCTGGCTTCACCCACCTACCTGAACGCTCTCATTCAGAACTCTCGTCTACACAAACAAATGACGAAGACAAAACAACCACCACAGCGAGGCAGGAAGTCTCTGTCTTCTTCTGTGAAATCTTTCAGTGCCGGAGTTATTCAACTTGACTTTGTCAGCTGAATCTCTCCCTAGTAGTATTTCTGTCTAATTTTCGGTTTGAAGCAAAAAGTCACAAAAACAAAAAAAAAAACAAAAAAAAAAAAACAGAATTACCACCTTGCGGTTGTTTGCGTCCACAGACCGGTCAAGTTGCGTTAACAGTTTACGTCTACGCCTGTCAGACTCAAACGGAGCCATGACAGAAGATGCTTCACATATGAATGTTGCTGCAAAGAAGCTAAATTTTGTAAAACATAGAGGCTTCATACAGACAGAAGATCTGAAATGACTCACAGTTTGAGTCACAGTGAGTCAGTGTTTTTACAGAACATGATGATGTCACATGGAAGCTGACCTTTGACCTTTGGACTTCATTATTTTATCCTGTTAGACATTTGTGTTAAGTTTCGTCCTGATTAGTGTATTATTTTCTGAGTTATGGCCAAAAACATGTTTTGTGACCTCTCAGTGACCTTTGACCACCAAATTCTAACCAGTCTGTCGCTGAGTCAAAATGGACATTTGTGCCACATGTAAAGATATTCCCAAAATGCATTTTTGAGACATTGCATTCATGAGAATGAGATGGACACAGCATCACACTGACCTTTGACCACCGAATTCAGAATAAAGACAGACCACCAATACCAAATCTGAGGACGCTTCCTCAGGACTTTCTTGAGATATCCCGCTCACAAGAATGAGACAGACAAGGTCACAGTGACCTTTAATCTATGACCACAAAATTCTGATCAGTTCATTCTTGAGTCCAGGTTAACCTTTGTTTTAAATATGAAGGAATTCCCTCAAGGCCTTCTTAAGATATTACCTTCATAGAGGAATGAAAGGTCTCTGTGACCTTTGACCAGCACAATCTATTCAGAGGAGGTCAAAAGGATGTTTGTGCCAAATTTGAAGGAATTCCCTTAAAGCGTTCTTGAGATATTGAGCCATGGTGACCTTTGACCACCAAAATCTAATCAGTCCATCGTTGATTCAAAGTGGACGTTTGTGCCACATGTAAAGATATTCCTCAATGTGTTCTTAAGATATTGCATTCATGAGAATGAGACAGAGTCAGATTAATCATACACACACTGCGCTCTTAAATCTGATTTAACCTTCCAACAGCCAACCAGAGATCAGGTGTGTCGGTGAATCACGCTGCTGTTGTTAACATTGGGAGCGAAAAGCCACAGATGATTCATCTCTGGCTGAAGAGTCGTGCTCTTACCTGATTGGGCGAGGCGGTCTCTGGCCGTGCTGCAGGGGAGGAGCTCAATCCTGCTGCACAGAGACGTCACGTCCGTGTAGAGACGCTCCAACTCGTAACCGGCGTTTTCCATCTGTCAACACAAACACAAACATCAGGTGCTTCAGTATTTTTATTTTCTGATACGTTATACTTCATCTCAGCCACAATTCAAAGAGAAATACTGAACTACATTTTCTGTTGACATGTCTTCTTCTGTTATCTCAGGTTTATGTTGATCGTTTTGCATCATGGTAACAAATAAACATTTTAAGATGAAGTGAAGTGTTTGAGCTTTGAGTCGACCAACACTGGATTTTTAAACACCAATATAGTCACGACAGTGACAAGGTCAGAAGCTGATGTACGACTGGACTGTGTTTGAAACACTGAAGGACTTATATTTTAATTTGAAACAGGAAGTGAGGTTTGAGCGTCAGTACCTGCTGTATGTCCTGCAGAGTCTTTATGACTCGGATGTAGTCCAGGTAGACGCCCCCTGCAGTGTCCCAGTCCTGGATGGTGGCGCTGTGTTCAGGGATCGCCAGCCCCTCCAAGAACTCCAGCAGGTAGTCGTGGTTGTCGTTGATGATGCAGTCTACGGGAGGGACACAAGACACGGGGTCACTAACAGTGGTGTGATGTAACAGAGTTCATCATTAAACTAATCTAACTCGTCTCTACAGCTCGTCAACACAAATTTTAACAGGACAGACTTTTTATTGGACCACTGACAGAATGGACATGGATATTTAAAAATATATGCTTTATTTTTATCTATTTATTATCACTTACTTTTTATTTATTAACTGATGTACTATTATTTTTTGTTATTTACTTATCTTAATTTATTTACTGATTTATTTTTGGTTATCTATAATGACTGATTTGTTATTATATCTCATTTTCCAAATCAGAGATATTTTCAGCACTGATTTGGAAAATTAGAATAACTGAGTTTTATATATACGCCTGCTGTTTCAGTTTTTATAAACTGGGTGTAAACCAGTATAAACTGGATGATGAGTCCTGACCTGAGGCCAGGTGCTGGATGAGCAGACGGTGACACTGGCTCCAGTATCCAGCCCGGTATAGGTGCAGGGCCTCCTGGTGTCGGTCGGCGTCACGGCGGGCTCGTGTGGCCTTGGCCTCGTGGATCCACTGTTCTGGTATCAGCAGCCTCTCGGTCAGGAAGCGCTCCCTGCGGACTGACTCGTCCGTCTCCTGCAGGGGGCAGTGGAGGGTCAGCATCTCCCTCACCGCTCGCTCCCGCTGACTGAAGACAGACAGAAATACATGGTTAATGTTTTACTCCACAGAAGAAGAAGACAGAGGTCCAGAGGAGGACGTGAAGAAGGTGTCACTGCTGCCGAAACTACACACATTCTGTTGTCTGCCGACAGTTTTTAAAGAAACAAAGATGAAGATAAAACGTACGCGTGGTCGGGGATGTGCAGAAGGATGAAGACGGCCATGTGCCAGAGGCCGGCGCTCTCGAGCTGTGCGGCATAGCTGGCGTGGAGGAGTCCCTGGCGCGAGGTGCTGAGGTGGCTGTAGTGCAGCGCCTGTAGGACGCCCCACAGGTGCCAGCTCAGACGGTAATCCAGACGCTCCCAGGTGACGGTCAGAGGGTCCAACAGCTGCTGCAGGCTGTAGTGTCTGCACACACAGAGACAGCTGAGCATGACAGAGCCGAAATGAACTACAAACAGACGGCGTTTCCATGGTAACAGACAGATCTTTTTATGTTTTTATTCCTTGCCGTCACTTTTCTGTCTGAACTGTATGGAAATATATAAAAGTTAGAGGAAAAAAAATAAAGATCCCAGGGTGGCGGGTGGCGGTTAAGCATCTCTGGTATAAAGTTGAGTTTCAGACACCGTGCGTATGACCACATCACAGGTGTGTTTACCTGTCGCTATAGAGTTTGAGCAGGTGGAAGCAGAGGTCATACAGCGACCGTTTGGACCCCTCCTCCTCCTCCTCATCCGTGTCCGGCTGCTCCGCCTCCAGGTACGGAGGCAGGGGGGCGCAGGCGTACTTTCCCCCCTCACAGGAGCCCTGCAGCACACACATGGAAACAACAGTCAGGTACCTTCACTTCCTGTTTTACTTCCTGGTTGAATTCACACTGACAGACTTTAAGGGATGTAGTGTTTGGTGTCACAGCTCCTCAGCTGTGAGATGACAAACACCGGAGCACATCGTTACCTTCTTTTTTCACTTTCACAGATTTTATTGAAAACATTCCTGTAATTTCTCCTTTACATTTTTATTTATTTATTTGTCTGGTTATTCAAACACCAACTGTATTTTATTGTTGTATTTTTATGTATAAATAACTTTGTCAGATGACTATGAAATAAACTTTATTATAATTATTACCTGGTTACATCTCTGTATATTTAAAGTTTCATCATTTAAATATCTGAGTGCTGTGTTAGACAATTGTCACTGAACTACTCTGAAGCTGGGTTTTAATTTTAGAAACAGGAAGTGCTTCTTTTCCTCAGCCTTCATGGTTCACTTTCAGCACATGTACATACATTTTGGCGTTTCATATTACTTGTTTTAAAGCTGTACAGTTTTATTTTGTATTTTTGTTCTGTGTTGTCTGTAACTTTCTGTTGCTGCCTATATCCACCAGGACACTGTGGGGAAAGAGATTTTTAAATCTCATGAGTTTTTAAAATAAAAAAAATATTTCAATAAAATACAAAAAATAGATTTATAAGCATTAATAATGATAAAAAGTAATAAAACAGATAAAGTCCGGACTAGAAACAAGAAGAAATAGATTCAAAAGACAAAAAAACAAATTGATAAGAGGGATGAAAAATAAATAATTTTCATAATAACTAACCATAAGACAGAAAAACATTGTGCAACATAAATACATTAAAGTAAATAAAATGTTTATGTCTTTCGACCATTTAAATCTGAGTATATTTATTTCTTCTTTTGAAAACATAAAGTTTCCAAATTCATGTTTACATTACAGAAAATTAATTCTACTGTTCACCACAAATATTATTTTACATGTTGTTATATTTTCTCCCTATACTGTAGCGTCTGCGTTATTTATGTCTCAGTCTGTTTTTTAACATGTATTTTCTTTTTATTCATATTTACTGAGCGTTGTGGGGAGGGAGAGCGTCTCTCATTATTGTCCAGATGTCACATAAACAATGTGAAACAAAGATTTGTGTTTATGCTCAGTTCAGACCAAAGATTCACGATGAGATGAAAATCAACTACTGTCAACGCTCCGTTCTGTAATGTTGTAAGAAGCTGCTGGTTCACAGGAAGTGACCACCATGAAACGGTGTATCATCTCTAGTCAACAACTCTCTGTGCTTCTGATCTGTAACGTTGACAGGAAGTGACCACCATGAGACGGTGTATCATCTCTAGTCAACAACTCTCTGTGCTTCTGATCTGTAACGTTGACAGGAAGTGACCACCATGAGACGGCGTATCATCTCTAGTCAACAACTCTCTGTGCTTCTGATCTGTAACGTTGACAGGAAGTGACCACCATGAGACGGCGTATCATCTCTAGTCAACAACTCTCTGTGCTTCTGATCTGTAACGTTGACAGGAAGTGACCACCATGAGACGGTGTATCATCTCTAGTCAACAACTCTCTGTACTTCCGTTCTGATTTGCAGCTTTTCAGACTTATTTTGTGGCTGAATATAATTTGTAGCTTCTTAAAATCTGAATGAGGATAGTGATAGTGAGATACTGGCTACAGTGATGAAACAAAACCAGCATCAGATGGACTGTATTCATACGTACGCCACAATAATATAAATAACCAGCGCCAATTCATCAGTCAATGAAAGTGTGTGTGTGTGGGCGGGGCATAAGCACATACAGCCAGCAGCAGCAGCGACCCACCGTCTGACACCGGCACACCGTGAGGACAGAAACAGAGGCTCTGTGGGGACGGAGCACCTGCTGCAGCAAGCCAACACGCCGTCTGTGGTCATTTTGACTTGACCAGCGGACTTCACTACAAGCTGATTGGCTGTTGAAACAGGTGACATGCTTTAAAACCAGCCGCCGGCCATTTGACCAGCTGAGTGTCAGGTGACATCATCAGCCGGCTTGAGTCGAGCTCAGACCAGCCAGTTCACACCGCTGACACTTTTCTCTGTGACGTGCTGAATTGGTTTTGTCTTTCTTTGGTCTGAACTGGACTTAAGAACACCACCTGCCTACTGAAGGCCTCTAACAAGAGAAACACCTCGGAGTTAAGATGTCATGTGACCGCAGAGTGAGAGGTGACAGCTTACCTGGAAGGCAGTTTCATATCTGGCGAGGGCGTCGGCCACGGAGGCGGTCAGGGGCAACATGAACCAGAGGTGGACGGCCACGCAGCGCTTCCAGTCCAACTCAGAGCAAACGTTCACCACAGAGTCCGACGACTGCCACACCTGCAGGGACGTACAGGAAACATTATTACATCATTATTTCAAGAAGCACTTTTAAATCATCATCTCATCAATCATCCGTCATATGTCAGCTGACGCTCTGTGCACCTGAGGAGCCAGTAAATATCAGTAGAACTTTTTTTTCCTGACAAACAGGAAATGAATCAAACATGTCGTACTGGTTTCCCAGCGAGCAGAGTGAAGATGCGAAGCCGCTCCTCTGGCAGGTAGCAGTCTGTCTGCATGCGGTTCCAGTCGGCGAGCTGAAGGGCCAGCAGGTCCCTGCAGTACTGAGAGCCCATGGCCTGAGACACCAGCAGGGACAGACGTTGGTCTCCTGGGGACAAAAAGAGACATGTTAGGCTGCTGTCAGACCTAGAGTCGTCTCCTTTGTTCTGAATCAGGGACTCATGTTGTTCCAAAGTTGTATAATTGCCTAGAGTTGGTTCGTGTTCTCACGGCAGCATTTACAAGAGGACCAGATCAAATGCCTTGTGTGAGAAAGCTGCTCTTGATTGGTCAGAATTTCCATGTGGGAAAAATCCAGGAAGTAAAGCAAACGTTGAAGAAGAGTACACTTGCAAGATAAATGTGACACTTTCTAATGTCACAATGGAGGGACAACTACGCAGGTTGATTTTAGCGCTGCTCATCGTGGACTATATTGCTGTCATTGTTCACTTTGACCACCAAAATGTAATCACACTTGAGAACGGGACTGACAGAAAGATGGACAACCAGAAAACATAACTCCTCCGGTCACAGCCATCGCCGGCGCAGAGACATAAAAACCTGCATAAAATCAGAAATTTGCTGTCAGTCCTGGTTCTGCAGCAGAATCACGCTGACTTAGGAGCGTCTCATAAATAAGCTCCGCCATCTCATCTGTCTGAAGTGTTTGACCCGTCTCACCTTCCTTCTGTGCCAGTCGACACGCCTCACTGATGCGGTTTCCCGTCAGGTAGCTGAAGATGGCCTCCACGTGGCGACCCTTCCCTGCCAGTGCCACCTCCTCCTCCACCCTGGAAGTGGCGCCGCGGGACAGCCAGGCCGAAAAGCTCCGCCTCCTCTCCAGCTGCTGCTCGTACTCGCCGGGCGCCTGAATGTCCAACTCCTGATCAGCGGGGCCCAGCCGGCCCCACAAGGCTTCACACAGGGTCCAGACCTCGGCCCAGTAACCGAGCAGAGCTGGAGGACAGAGACGGACAGAAGGATGAGGACATGGCAGACTGATGTGTCTCATATACGGAGGACAGAAAAATAAAATAAACAAAACTATAAATAAATGAATATGCTGTTAAATGTGCCAAAACTAATATTAAAAATAAAAATAAATGGAGGCTTTAAAAGACTTTAACTTTTCTTAAACACATTTTTACTGAAACTTTCTGTTTGAGTTTTATTTTTGTTTAGTTCACCAGGAAGCTGCTTCTTTATTTAGTTACCTTTTTAGTATTAATTCCCCTATTCATTTTGTTTCTTTTGAAATTTCCCCTTTGATTAATCAATATTATACATTTTCAAATGTGTCAAGAAAGAAAATAATGTATTCATAAATAAAGACATAAATTAAAAAATAGATAATTAAAATATTAATGCAAAATTAAATACAATAATTTATGTATTATTATCTTTTATTTTGGTGGTGGTGAACACATTAATGCACCAGTAATTATAATCCCATAATATATATTATTCTGAAATATTTAAATGTTCTTCTTTATAAGTTAACCCTCGTATTAATTACCATATTTATCTCACTTTTTCTATTTAATAGTCCCTTTTATTCATGCATTTATTAAAATAATGTTTTAAAGTAATTAAAAATTATTAAGTCATTATCATTATTATTATTTTCTGATGTGTTTACATCACAGACTGTCTATAAAGATGGCTGACACGTGTCCACTGACTTCCACTGCACAGAGGCAAATTTCGGGTACGGCTGCTGCCATCTTCCTCTGGTGACGCCCATACATCCCTCCAACCAACTGTGAGAAGCACCACTGAATGCGAGCCCACCGATTGGATCACACAAATGTCATTCATGTCATAAAAATCCCCGTTTCATAACATTAAATTTCTCATTAGAAGAACAAACTTGTGAACAAACAGCAGCTGATAAAAACTACCTGAAATGACAGAAATCATCTTTAAGAAAAATTCATCTGACGTGCACCACGAACATGGAGGGGCGGGGTTACTGCAGCCAGCCACCAGGGGGCGTCTGTCGCCAGTCTTTATGTACAGTCTATGATTTAAATGTTTATCTATTTATTATTTACCCTTTGTTGCATAATGCCCACATTTGTTTTATTCATACATTTTTTGACAAATTAAATTATTTATCAGGTAATTTAATTATTTTTATTCATGTTTGCATTTTTTTTTCCATTTTTAAATTATTAATGTAATATTATTTTTGATGCATTTAATGGTGCTCTGGACGCTCCGTCACTTACGATCAGCGTCTCCCTGCTTGTCGCTCAGTTCAATGATCCACTCTGCGTACTCATGCAGCGCCGCCACGCCGGGCTGCGGTCGCACCAGAGGGCAGGCAGAGGCTTCAGTGATGTCGACGGTGCTGTGCTTCAGACAGATGTCCAGGGGGCGCTGCAGCACCGCCTGGCTCTCCTCTTCCTCCTGCTCCTCCTCCTCCTGCTGGCTGCTCTTCACAGCTGGAGGCTGCAGACACTCCAGCTGCTCCATCACCACTTTATAGGGACTTTCTGTCAGTCTGCAGGAGACACAACAGACACACCACGAGTCAGACACACACTTCACTTCCGTCTGTCTCTGATTTAACTTCACACACTTCAGCTCAAAAATATGTAAACTGTTTTTCTATGGTAACAAGACATGGTACTGCCACGCTTCTTATACACATAAAAAAAGGTTTTATCGAAAAGATAAAAGCACAACATGCATCTAAATAAATAATAATAAATAAAAGATAAAATACAGGTCAAATAAATAAAAGATTAAAAAATAAATAAAAGATAATTAAGTACAAAAGGAATGATTAAAGAACTATAAAATACAAAAATAAAAATAAATAAAAAACTATAAAAATAATGTCTTACGGCTTGCTCCTGGCCAGTTTGGGCAGGAAGCTGAAGTCTGTTTTGGTCAGTTCTTGTTGGTCAAGCTGTTTGGGCGGCAAGCTCAGCTGGTGGCCGCAGTGCGCCAGCGTCCAGCCGGGACCCCACCCGACCCTGAAGGAGCGACCCGCATACAGGCCGGCGTCCATCAACAAACTCCCCTGAAACACAACCACGACACAGACGATGACAGTGGGAGAGATCAGAACTTCAACAGAGGTGAAAAGTAAGTAGGAACATTTATCCGACAGCTTTAGTTTCCTGGCACATTCAGATTATTGCTCAAAACATAATCAATAATAAATAATGATGTGTTACAGATTAAAGTTGTTAAAATGAACTCCAATGTTTATGGAAGCTGCAAAAAATGAAGAATAAATACAATAAAAGGACAACAAATAAATTAATATGCTATTAAATGTACCAGAAATAATATCAAAAATAAATGTAGACTTTCATGAATCAATTAAATGTGACATGAACTGATATTTTTTCATTTATTATTTATTTAGGTTTACCTCTTATTTACTTTACCATTTATTTTTCCCTTTAATTAATTATCTTATTTTATCTTTAAGTTTTTAAATAAATCAAGAAAACAATACATAATATATAAAGAAATTAATACATTTAAACACATATTTAAATAAATGAAAAATCAATTCAATCTCAAAACTTAATTACCTTTATGTTATTTCCTCTATTATTTACTTTTGATTTAACCTTTCATTAATTAATTTAGATTTTATGTTTTTTTTTTAAATTAATCAAGAAAATAATACATCAATAAGTACTAAGAAATTAATAAATGCATTTAAAAATATATTTTAAAAAAATGAAATATAAGTGCAAAAATGAATGCATTTAAAAATGAATAAATAAATTTAAAAATAAAAACATAAATTTATTTATTAATTTATTTTTCATGTCAGTACCTTCCATCCTTCATAACCCTCACCAGCGGCAACATTAAAGTGATGAAAACATTAATGCTCAGTAATCATAGTACAATATTATCATCTATATTATTCTGCAGGATGAGCACTTTTACTTTAGGTATATTTTGGTGGTAAAACTTATACATTTGTACTTTATAACAAAAAAAAAAAAGAAAGCAGGACTTTTATTTGTAGCAGAGTTTCTAGACTGCAGTATTTTCCCTGTAGTACCTTATTTTACTAAATTAAAATTAGTATTAGCACATCTTTAGCGGCCCTTTGTGATTGGACTACAGTAAAGCTTGACCTGACGGACCTTTGCAGCACTCTGGGTATGAAATGTGTCATAAATACAGACCTGAGTTGTTCCTCCACCTCTGATCGACACCAGGATCTAACTCCACCGTCTCTACGTCATGAAGTGAATGAACCTCTAATATCTGAGTTACTGCGGGAACCTTCAGAGTTTTTCTCACGTCATGAGAACATAAAACAAACCAACCTTTCCAAGAGTGACCGACTCTTTGAGGGGGACGGGGCCGCCCAGCCGCCGTACGCCAACCGTCCTGACCGAAGGTTCTGGAGCTCGGGGGGGCAGCAGGAACGACGAGGGCCCAGGGCCGGCCCAGTGCGAGGGGCGGGAGGGTTCGATGGCTGCTGGAGAACCCCGGGACAGAGGAGGAGGAAGAAGAGGAGGACGAGGAGAGTCTGAGAGCTGAGAGATGAGGCCGGAGGTGAAACGAGCCTGAAGGAGACCGCCCACTGCGCAGACGGAGACAGGAAGTGACAAACAGCTGTTTGATTTACATCCCCTCTGTACACACAGTGTCATACATCTGCCTTACCAACAATAAAAGTCGCTCATTAACTTTAAGTAGTGATGAAACAATTAATTTACGAGGTGAGCTAATTTATCCATCAGTAATAATAAAACTCCAAAGCTCTCAGCTGCTGCGTCAGCGTGTCAGATTTAAATCTCAATAAACTGCAAAACCTCACCTCGGACTGTGATCCGCTCTGCTTCTATAAACGACCAATCAAACAACACCTGAAGGACTTTAGCTGATTAACTACAAAAATAACAGTCTGATTAATCAGTGATGAAAATGAACACTGGTCGAAGGCGTGAAGTCTCTACAGAGTTCAAAGTGTGAAGAATGAGCTGCATGTGAGTGCAGTGTTAATGCTGAAGAGTCTGGGCGCTTTCACACCTGCCTCTTTTCTATCATTGAGAAACTGGCGACCCCCGACTGTGACGCACTTTATGGATATTAGATATTCAATGCAGAACATTCACAGTTCAGAACAACTGAACACAATCAGATTATTTCCTGTGAATGTTGCAGAGTTTTGCTGATAGCTTTCACTAACTGAACCTCGTCCTGCTCGAACACAGACTTCAGATTTCCGGGAAACTTCCCTGGATACATAACGGTGACAAGAAAAGAAGAGGAAGTGGACGGAGGTTTGTGTTTCGTACCAGAGGGTCTGCTCTGAGCTCCCGGCAGGACGAGGCGAGGGGACCAGACGTCCTTCATCGCTCCCTGATCCTGGAACATGTCGCCCTCCTCTTCATCCTCAGCAAACAGCGACGCCTTCATGATCTGTCCACAAAACACGACAACATTCAGCAACGCTTTTATTTTGACTGATGGACTTCCTGTTTGCGGGTGAGGACGTCAGCTCTACCTGGAGGGTGTGCGGGTTGATCCCCAGTGAGGACGCCATGTGGCTGGACGCAGAGATGCTGTCGTGCTCTGAGGAGATCAAACCTGCGAGCTTCCCGCTCGTTGTAGTGTCCATCTCAGCTGTCGCTGGCAGGTCACCGTCCTCCTCTCCTCCCAGCATGCTCTCTGTTGGGAAGCTCTGGGTGATGTCGGCCATGTCGCTGTCCAACTCCGCCACGCTGCCCGGAAGGTCCACGACAACAGTGGACTGAAGACACAAACACCGTCAGAGACATGAGGAGGACGAGTACGAAGACATGAACAGAATGATGAAGATCATCAATCACTTTGATATGACTGTTTTTAATCAATGATTTATAAATTATTTGAATCACTTGTCTTTATTAATTCCATTGCCTTTCATTTGTTTTCAACACTTTGTTTGTATTCTAATTCTACTAATATTTTAACATATGTATTTTTAATTTTGTTTTAATTTTATCTAATTTCATATATTTATTTGTATTTTTTCAACGTTTTGCTTATAACTATAACTTTTACTATTTTTAAGATGTTGTTAACATTTTATTATTTTTATTGTATCAGATTTATTACTTTTATTCATTTAACATATTGTTTATTGTTGTCATTTTAATTTCTTTAAATATTGTTTACTGTCTAAATTTTCAGTTTTTTAAAAAAAATTCTTGACATTTTTTATCAATTTTTTTATTTTAAAAAATAAATTGTAATTTTTTAGTTTTTTCAGATTATATAATTATATTTCTATTTTTTTTATTTATACTATCAATTTTTCTTTTTGATTTTTTATTTTATTTAAGATTTTCAAAATTCTTTATTTTTTTTCATTTCATTATTTAATGTTTGTTATTCCTCTGAAATATGTCTATATTTGTAGTCTCTTTTTTCCCTGTTCTGTCCATGCCATTTAAAATGTCTATGTGAAGCCCTTTGGGCTGTGCGTTTGTATAAAAGGTGCTTTATCAATAAAGCTAAGTTGTGCTTTAATTTTCTTTGTTTTCAGTCTCTAAACTCCTCAGTCTGTATTTTTGTTCAATGATAAAACCTCAGAGGATTCATATTTATATCATTTCTGGAGAACACATTTTATTCGTGTCAGCCTGACTGCTGACTGGACTGCTCTTTAGAGAGCTAAAGGACATTATTATTTGTGGTGATGTTGCCTGATTGTTGATAAACCAGCCACTGATCTCTGGTCAGGGAATCCTGGTTCATTTTGATTGATTTCCAGATGAAAACTGATTATTTTCTGTGGTCAAAGTAACACCGCATATTTAAAGATAAATTTAATTTACTAAAAAGGAAAAACAAATCAAACTGAGGACAACCTCAGCTGTTCCAAAATTAAAATGCTGGATTTTAATGTTACCACAAATTTAACAGACAAAAGATTAAATATCATTAACTTTATTCATTTTTCTTTCATTAACTGCATGACATGAAAATTAGTACTTAAATAAAGTCTAAGTTTCCTCAGCAGAGGTTCAGAGAGTGAAAACTACACTACAGTGTCGCCTCCAATATTCAATCTTAACCTTGTGATAATAAAAGTGTAAAAACAACAACTGGCACCAACAGGATGTGATGAAACTCAAATAAACAGGGAACACTGATGTGAGTCCCAGCAGTTTGTATGTCTCAGTGCTGTCAGGACGTTGTGATTGTCACAACACAAATTCAGCCGAACCCTGTGAATTCTGCGCGACATTGTAACTTTTGTCCAATAACTGAAATCCGACTTTGAAAAACGTGTCACTTCTCATTTTCCTGTGGAGCTCGCTCAGCGCCTCGTCGTCACCGTATCACAACAGTTTGACCTGATAAATGATCAGTCACAGCTGAACTGCAGCTTAAACGCTTGTTGACATAGCTGCTTCGTCCTGGGATGCACCAGATTGGGTTTTTGCCTATTTCTGATATGCTGATATGTAACAACTCATTTGAGCGATAACAATATACTGTATGTCCACTTAACTTATTTCTCTGCTGTAATGGAAGAACATCATATTATACAGACACACTCTTGCTGACGGCTCACCAGCAGTGGAGACATGAAACACTGTTCAGCGTCTCTAACTTTCATTCATTCATTCATTGTGCTAAAACTGCTGGACATTTGAAGACGTCCTCACCATCAGTTTTCTGACTTTTTATAAAACAAAAGTGTTTGTCTGTGAATGCTGTGAGTTATAGTGAAGCTGATTTGTGTACTTGTGTTTGAAACTGTCTCTATTAAGCCATGTTTAATGTGTGTTTAATGTATGTTTAAATCAACTAAACTTTACAGCACTTCACAGAAACTCCACTGTCGACCAGTGTTGTGAAGGTGTAACTGCAGACAGAGTGACACAGACACACCACCGCACAGGTACAAATGCTCACAACGGCGTAGGTTCTGCATAGAGCTGACGCACAGGTATAAATCCTGCTTCATGTTCACGGCTGTCTGTTTGGTGACGACACTCAGACACTGATCAAAACTCTGAAACACCTTTCACCTTTATGATCTCACCTCTCTGTTAAAACATCAAATACTTCAGACCATGCTCGTCGATACAAAACTCATCACTATCAGGCTGGTGCTTGTAACAAAACAAAAAAAGCTCCAGACCACAGGTACATTGTGTCAAGTATAAAACCCTGATGTAACTCTCATGTGACTCATTAGCATTAGCAACTTTATATATTTGATCATGAGCTGCTGGATACAAACAAACACTTTGAGTGAAACGCTCCTTTAATCATCTCAGGTGTGTCAGTGAGGATGATGATGGTGATGATGATGAGTGTTGGTGGGCGCAGGCTGCTCTACCTGAGCCTGAGGCGCCACCTGCTGCTGGGAGGGAGGAAGCAGCTGCTGCAGTTTGGAGGGAGGAAGTGACATCATCGTCTTCAGCTTCTTGGGGTCGGCTTTGGGCGGGACATCCTCGTCCTCATCCTCGTCCTGCAGGCCGTATTTGGAGAAATGGGCCACCTGGGAAGGAGAAAGGGGAGGAGTCAGTTACACCTGAACAGCTCACAGAGAGCTTTGTTTGTTGTCTGTTGAGACCTGACACCTTTTTAGTTAAAAGGTGTTTGAAATATAATTTCTATGATGACCACCGCAGCGTCTGTGAGCCAATGAACACGCAGCAGCTTGTACCAAAATCATGAACTGACCTCGAACACCCAGGAGCCAGTCTCCGGTCTGTACTCGAGGAAACGAGCTCCCTGTCTGCGGGATGCTTTCTCCAGCCGACCCTCGTAGTTCATGTCCAACAGACGCTCTGGGCTCCTGATCTGAGTACAGGTCGTCTTGTCGTTTGGCCAGACGCCGTCCAGCGTCACCTCCGCTCGCCTGCCAACACACAAGAGTCAGATGAGAACAGGACGTGGATTAAGAGCACATGATGAGACAGCCTGAACTTCCCACAGACCGCTGTGGGACCCATGAACAAACGTGTCCTCAGGACAGGCTCACCTGTTAAGCCCCTCCCCCTCCGCAGGCTTGTTCTTGTCGTCTGGGTACACGATGACCTCTTTGCGTCTGAAGTGGACTATCTCATCGAGGTTCAGCCCTGTTACGTTTACCTCACCGGGGAAGAAGATGGAGCCGTAGCCTGTGAGGGCCAATCAGAGCAGAGCTGTCACTCTGACATCACACATGTTGGGAGCCAGCAACTCTTAACGAGCTGCTCATAAAGAATCATCGGAAGATTTTGAGAGTGTGACAGCATGACGTCAGGAGAAGACGCCACCGCTCCTCACATACCTTTCCTGCCGACTGTGAAGTTTTCCACCACGCACTCTCCGTTCTCGTCCACCATCTCAGACAGATCGTCCATGGAGGGGATGGTGTAGTAACCGACACGGTTCAGAACGATGCCTGAGGACAGGAAACAGAGCAGGTGATGCACTTTATTTGATCAGGGTTAATATATATCAGCTGTGATTCTGAGGTGTCGCTGCCCGTCGTGTCCTCCCAGTGTCTCAATGAAGCAAACAGCCTGTTTCACACCAGGAGCCTCATGACCTCAAACATGTCTGTGCTTCTGTTCCTACTGTCCTCCTGAGGCTAAATGTCCTGCTCAGCAGCTGATCGCCAAATAAAAACTTCAGGGACTCTCAGGGGCAAAAACACAGCAGTAACACAGTGTCAGATATTCACTGCACTTCACTGGAGGATTAAACGGGAGACTCAGAGAACATGAAAGACATGATTTATACACTGTGCCACAAACAAGTCGGAGCTAAAGACGGAACATTATAGCATCACTGACGTCATATTAGTTTATCAAACAAAGCCATCGTTGGATCATTTCCTTCTCAATGCCACGACTCACAGGAGTTGGACGTCAGAATGATGTGTCAACACTGAGAAAAGAAATCGATTCTGAAGGATCAGATCATTTGTTGACTCCCAACTCGAGTTAGGAGCTGGACAGACCTCCTGTCTGTCTCTGTGAGCTGAAACCATTTCCCTCAGTGGAAACAAAGCTCTGATTTATTTTAATTTCACAGATAAGAAACAATAAATAGTGAAGACAATAAAGCCTCCACACACTGTGTGTGATTTATCCTGGCTGAAATATGAGCAGAGGAAATCTCTGCTAGCCACTCGGCTAATTTATACAATGTAAAATGCCATAGGCTTGTGCTAATAATGTTAGCATGTTGTATTTGTGGTTAAAACATGTTTAGTATAAGACAAGTGTTTGTCTGTGAATGCTGCGAGTTATAGTGAAGCTGATTTGTGTTTGAAACTGTCTCTATTAAGCCATGTTTAATGTGTGTTTAATGTGTGTTTGAATCAACTAAACTTTACAGCACTTCACAGAAACCTCCGTCATCAACTAGTGTTTTGGAGGTGTAACTGCAGAGTGACACAGACACCACCACACAAGTTTAAGTGCTCATAACAGTGTAGGCTCTGCATAGAGCTGACACACAGGTATAAATCCGGCTTTACTGGTCCACGGTACTGATGTGGTTTTTTTTTTTGTTCTGACCTGCAGGGTGAGGAGACTGCTGGGACTCCTGCTGCTCCTCATCTCTGTCCTCCTGCAGAGACTCCTCCCCCAGAGACGCTGACACGTCCTCGCTGCTCAGCTGAGGAAACAAAATGAGAGTTCATTAAAACCTGACAAACACTGTGAACACACTCCGTGTTGAATCATTCAGTCTGTGATCTCAGTCGGACTCTTTATCCTCATCTGATGTCTTTGTTTTCTGAGCTGATGAAACCGAGCTAAACATGAACGTTGAGGTTCCTGTTATTGGTCAAACCATCCCAGTCTACACATGAACAGAAGAAACCTGCTGACCTCCAGTCCGTTCCGTGCCGCTTTGTGCATGTTGAGGTCGCTGATGGTGTCCTGCAGGCTGGTCTGTGCACGGCCCTGCGGAATGGGCTTGGCGATGGGATTGACGTAGAACTGGGTGACTTCGGGGTCGTCGTCGGGCCGGCTGCTGGGGCCAGGCGCCACCTCCTCCTCCTCCTCCATGTGACTGCACACAGTAAGACAGCAGAGAGGAAACCAAATTATCACCATAAACCTTTGACAGGTAACGAGGACTGTGATCTGAGTGTGTGTGTGTGTGTGTGTGTTCAGACCTGTGTCCGTTCTGCGGGTACTCTGAGGGTGACGCCAGGTCGTCTGTCTCCTTGGTGACCGGACTGCTGTACTGACTGCTGTTCAGGTTCTTCAGCACCAGCTTCTTAATGCTCTTCCTGTCAACACACAGACACAGAGACACACACACAGAGTTTATACTGTGACATCACACATCAGCCACATAGGATTGTCTTCTATTAACCCTTTAAACTCTGCAGTAGAAATCATCCTCCAGTGCCTGTGTTGGTATTTTAGCTTACTATGATGTCAGTTCCTGGAGAGTGTTCAAAAGCTTTATTTACCTAAAACCTGGACAACATGAGCTAAAAACTTATGGAAGTCAATGAACCATGATCACAGATGAAAGTATTGAAATTGTGTCATTAAAAAAAAGTTTTTTTCAATAAGATTTTATAAAATAACTGTAATTTAACTGTAGATACACAAACTAAATATTTCTTAACACTCTATAAGTTATTTGAACTGTGTACATTATTTAGTTTTTGAGATATTCTCATTTTTATGAGCAGAGTAAAAAACTGTTGTGGTAGATTCATCAGTCATTCCTCTGGTGTCACAGCATAGTTTTTGGTGCAGTTTAGCACCACATGATGTAGCACAGTGATGTCATTAGCAGCATACAACATGATGACACAGATGACAGAAGCCTGAGCTGTCTGTCGCTAACGTCAGGTTCAGACTGCTCGATATCAGGTTCTTCAAATGTAGCTCCGCCCATCTGGTGGCGCTTTTTACATTACTACAGTAACAGTTCGGCTGGCACAGGAACAGACAGTGACTGAAGTTATAGTAATGATAATAAAAATAAGACCAGAAAAATCTGATGACATCACACACTTTGTGAAAGACAACCTGTGACGATTGGTCGTGGATCAAGTAGCCGTCTGTCATGACTGTTTCAAGTTTAAAGAGATGAAATGTTTCCTTCCACCTGCTGCAGGTGAACATGTGGTCAGACTAACCAGATGATGTCACAAAGCATATTTACACTCAAACACCTTTCGGACACTGCTGCCGTGGCGATCAGACGGGTACCTGGGTATGAAGGCTCCATTGGTGAGCGAGGGTTCATCGTCGTCCAGGCCGTCAAAGAGCTGCGACTTGGAGGCCCCTGATGATGTCAGTGCTTTGGGGCGGACTCTGGTGGCTGGGCGGGGTGTGAGCTTGTAGTGGGTGGGCGTGGTCAGGGCCTTCTGAGCCGTGGGATTGGTTGGTTTCAGACGCTGTCAGAACACACAGAAGCCACTACATCAACAGATCTGTTTTATGTTTGGTGTTTAACCCAAAAAGGATGTCAGAGTCTAAATGAAGCAGCAGTGTGTAGCTGTGTCTCTCACCTCCTCTTTCTTCTTGGGGTCTGAAAGCGGGTTTCTGAAGAGCGGTGAGTCTCCGTATGGAGAGTAAGCCAGGACGCTGAGCTGCTGCTGCAGCATGGCCTGCTGGGCGGCCGCACCGTTTGGATCTGTGAGCGCTGAGTGAGGAAAAGATTTACATAAACAAATCAGACACTTGTCCTGAGAGAAGAGAGGTCACAATGAAACAGAAAGACACGGTGTCAACTGATCTGACAGGAGGACGGAGACGGGACTGTCTGAAGATGATACAGCAACAGGGTGGCTGATTAGAAAAATGTTTCAAGGGAAGAAAGGGAAAAAAAATTCACACAGGTGGTTTGACAGCTGGGGTCAGATAGAGATCCAATTATTTTTCATGTCAATGTGACGTTCAACTGAAGGGGTGCTCCTGACCACCTCAGAACTGGCCGGACAGACAGACAGACAGACAGACAGGCAGACAGGCAGACAAACAGACAGGCAGAAACAGCTCACCAACTGGTTGCTGTTGGGCTCCGAAGCCCAGGCTGCTGGTTCCACTGCTGAATCCAGTCGTTCCGAACGTTCCCATCGTTCCCAGTGTGGTACCCAGTTTGTTCTGGTTATTTCCAAACAGTGACGTCTGTCCTGTACCCACTGCTGAACACATGGCCAAAATGATAAAGAGTTATTTTGATCAATCTTGAGGTCATGATTATTCATCACGATGCAGGTCCACACTGATGGCCGGGCTCCACCGGCTGCAAACGTAAGCGTCACGTCAGCGTGGCGTATTCATTTGGGCTCCACTGACTGTGTAAGGAAGCGACACGTAGAGAAGCCAGCGGGGTTGTTTACCGTTTGCCGAGCCGAGAGGCTGCATGAAATGTTAAAGCATTTCCCACCGAAGTTATTACATATATTTGAGTTATCTACAAGTTTACAGTACTGTTTTTCATCTACTCGCTTTCAAATGTCCGCCACGGACATTTACACAATGTCACAGATAAACATGGGTAAATGCATGAAAAAATTTTTTTTTTTTTTTTAAATTCATTTAAACACATTGTGCTCGTTTAGCACACTATTTCATGTTAGTTTTTATCTGCTGGAGGGTCGCGTAGGGGAGCGTAGCGCGACAAAAATATTAGAGCCTCCTAAAATAGAGTTGTTGCGCTGCTCCCGTTGCAGCAGCTGTAATTGATTAACAGGGGGGTGACCTGCTACGGGACTCGCACTGCAGACGTGTCGCGCCACTGATGTGCCCGGTGGAACCTGGGCGTGACTCAAGCTTGTGTACACCAGTTGAGACCTGAGATTGGTTCGTAGCGTCTTCTCATGTCCACACAGAAGGGCTCCCCCACCCTGGGTTCAAACCAGGGACCCTCTTGCTGTGCGGCGACAGTGCTAACCACTGCACCACGGGTGCCGCCTTATTTCACATAATGAATTAATATTACAGACACTTAACAATGTGTCATGTCTCCATCTGCTGGTGGGCCGTCATGATGAAGAGAAGCGTATGTTTGTTTAACCTCTTGCACTCCACCCCCATTTTGTAGCAAAAACGCCTAAAATGACATACCCACATTAAAATGACTGTAGCCTCTGAACCAATCTGACTACATGCATGCATGAGGTCTCGCCAGAAAGAAAACTCTCTGAAGTTTCTTGTGAAAGTGTCAGACACACTCTAGGTGATACAGAGACAGAGTAATGGGCCTCTGAAGTCAGTAAAAAGGTGAAGATTTTGCCTTAAAATAAAATAAAAAAGGAATTTCAGGATCAATAACTGTCTGTGGCTTCATCTGAGCAGGTAAATGACACTGTGGGGCTGTAGGCACACTATCAATGAACATTTGTTTCAAGTTTGAAGAAGACTGCTCAAAGTATGACCATTCTACAGTGTTTTTACCATGAAAAGAGCCAGGCGGAGCTCCACATGACAGAGCGCTCACTCCGCTTCAAAACAGTACTATCAGTGATCAAACAACACTTAGCCAGCTTCAAACATTGTACCTTATTGAAATCAGGTGTGATTATGATAGCTGATGTTGTTTTTGACAGAAACACCATAAAATATCATCAAATAAAGCCATATGAAACGTGAAAGTTATGATCATACTTTCTAGGCGGTATATCTCAGCCAAAAATAGTGGTAGGAGTGAGACTCTTACCTTTTATAAAACAGCTAAGTCCCCGCTAACAGCTCCACATGAGATCGCGAGTAATCCTTTAACTTTTCCCCTCGAAAAACGGCACGACATGATTTGGTCCGGTGATGCTTGGTATCATCGGATTCAGGAAGCCGAGAGCTTACTGAATCCGATGATACCAAGCATCACATGGTTTGATGACGTAGTGCGCCTGTGAAATACCATTTAACAGAGGAGGGAGGGAGCACGGACACCGGCGTCCGAACGGAGTTAAAGAGGTTAATATGACGTTAATTCCACTGAAACTGTGTGTGGATATATCGGTATATCACTATCAGTCAAATGAGCTGCTATTCATCAGCATATCAGATATTGTCAAAAAATCCAATATTGTGTCTCCCTGAAGTTTTCATTTGGAGACTAATTTGCAGTTGTATAAAGGTAATAAATCACAACAAGTTTTATCGTAATACTCAGCATATTGAACATTTCTAAAATCACAATCATATTGTTTCATGACTTAAATATCAAAGATCCTCTGGTCCCACCCCTGACGTATACATATTTTACTTTTGTTATATTTCACAAGCTGGTTTTAGCCCTGTGTCAATCCTCTGTGTTGTGGTGGTTCTTCCAGTACCTGCTCCGAAGCTGGTTCCCAGTGCCGTCCCCAGTCCTCCAGTGGCTGGCTTGTTCCCAAACAGACTTCCTGCGGCTGGGTTTGCACCAAAGCCTGCACCAACAGAAAAACACTCATCACTAATCAGTTTCTGATGAACCACTGATCGAAAGCTGTGATGTTTGAAGTGATTGACATCACTGCGCCGCTGCTCACCGAAGCTGGACGTGTTTGTTCCAGTCCCCAGTGTGAGGGCGGGCTTGTTCCCAAACAGGCCAGTGCCAGTGCCGAAGGATGGAGCGCTGGTGGTGGTGGTGCCGAACCCTGCCGTCTTATTACCAAATAAACTCTGCTGCAACACAGACAGACACACACGCAGGTTTATAAATCAGTGAGCTGTAGCAGGGTCAACTTTCTGTTCCGATACTGACTGACAGACTTCCTGTTGCTGATAAACACCCTCCATCAGCCTGCTTTGTACCTGTGTGCCGACATTTCCAAATCCAGCGTTGGTTTGGCCGAACAGCCCCGTGCCCGTCCCAAAGCCTGTGGCGGCACTCGTCTGAGCGGCACCAAACAACCCACCCGACTGAGATGCTGCAGTGTTTCCAAACAAACCCTGAATGACAGGAAAGGAGCGCTGTGACACAACACCCAAAACATCCTCCAGACCCAGGCCGAGGAGGCCGCTACAAACATGCCGCATTACACACATCTGTTTTTTTCCATCTTCTGTTGAGTCAAACTAACAAACGTGTTTATTTCTCTGCGAGCAGCTCGACATGATGTTTAATGATCAGATCCAGTATTGAGTTGATCAATATTTTACAAAATCTCACTGCTGTCCGATTTAACAACCTCGTCACAGTTCATCCGTGAGGTTCTGAGTGTGGATTTAAAATCATATAGTTGTATTTTACTTTTGTTTACATTCTCTTTGCTCATATATCAATGCTGTTTTTTTTAACATCCATGAGCATCTTGAAAAAACTGTGTCTCAGAACTCTCCAACATGTAGTTTCCTCAGACTTGTGTAAAGAAACAGAAGGTTCCTCACTATGCTGCTGGTGTTGGCCTGTCCTATGGTGTTGGTGTTTCCGAAGGAGAAGCCAGTGCTCTGCGTGGTCGTGGTCTGACCAAACGGCTTGAAGAGGCTGCTGGCTTGTTGCGGCGCCTGCTGACCAAAGAGACCGCCTGTGGTGGCACCAAAACCGCCGGCAGCTGCTGCAGAGAAGAAAACACACACTTTACCGACTGTAGTTCACATCTGTGGGAAGGAAATGATTAAAACTTGAGAGGTTGACAGTAGGGCTGCACGACACATCGTTTCAGCATCGACCTTGTGATGTGCTAGGGCTGGGCAAAATGGACTAAAATTCACATCTGTATTTACATGCTGAAAGTTGATACACGACATATATCTCAGTATTTTCTACATGTTCAGTTACAAGTCAAAGCCACATTTGTGAAGTCAAAAGCACTATTATAAAAACAGACTGATCAAAATAAAATTCAAAGACATGGATTTTTTTTCTGTTAGAAGATATTCAGCTACACAACATGTCAATGAAAACTGATATCTAATAAACAGCAGGACTGTTGGTTAACTTTTTGCACACAGCGCTGGAGCTTCAGACGTTTAAAGGTTCGCAGCACAGGACACAAAACTACTTATTTCAAATTTTGCTCCAGTCTCTTCTTCAGGTTGGACTTCTACATAATACCTTGTTCTCAACACGAAAAGTACTAAAACCACTGTATGAGACACAAAAAAACTGGCCAGTGAGTCAAAAAGTGAATTGTGGACACTGTCCAGTGGTCCACAGGAAGTGTGCAGATCACTTCAGCTTCCTGTATAATGACTGCCTTGTGTTCACTTTACAGAAGAAACAAAGCTTCTGTGGAATGAAGCGTCTCGAGGAGCAGGAGGGGAGCCTCCTTAGTTTAGGATAAGCAACCTGAATTATTAACATGATGTTAGATCACCAACTTCAGCCTGGATTGATAGAGGTACGGAAAGTGTTTGGTGGAAATGGGGCTTTGGAAGACTGCAGCGGTGTCATGGTGACCCATGTGTTAAACGACCTCATCTCACCCTCAGAAAAGTCTTCAGAGTAAAAAAATCATTTGTCAGCTTTCAGTTTTACTTCTACTATCGTGTAGCTCTAGTTTAGAGTCAGCCTCAGATGTCTGAACTGATGCTGGATCAGAAAAACTTCAACACTGTGCTGAGATGATGTCTGAATAAAGGTCTTTACACAGTGAGGGCGTGACCAGTAAACGTAAGAGAAATGCAAACATGCGAATATTCTACATTAAATCTCTTTATAGTCTTCATGTGTTAAGGCAAAGAACAGAAGGAGATCTGTTGTGAACTTTGTCAGGGTGAACGCAGGAATACAGTTTGCTGTGTTGGCGTGTTGATGTTTGGTGACGCTGCATCACACGTTTTCTGTGAGTTCAGTCTGTGTAGTTTCTGTGTCTTTTGTCAAACGACACAGAAACACAAACCGTCAACCAGTCCGCCATTAAAGCCTTCATTTGTGGTGTGAATGCTCCAAAAAACATAAAAAATTACCCTTGTTCTGAATTTTCTTTTTTCCCCACGGGGTAACGTTAAAAAAAAAAACAGTTAAAAAATACATATACTGACATGTGAGTTAATCACAAAAAACAGGCCCCGCTGTGTAAAGGCCTGAAGACAAACACCTCTGCTGTCGTCTCCACTTACGTGCGGCTCCAAACGTGCTCTTGTTCTGCCCAAAGGAGAAGTTGGTGTTGGGGGCGGTGGAGCCAAACAGGCCAGTGGCAGTGCTGGACGTTGCCGTGGGCGCACCGAACAGACCACCGGTCCCCGCAGCCATCGGGTTGGTCGGGCCCTTCCTGCCCGCCTGGTAGTCCTCCAGCCTCAACTCCTGCAGGGAGACACGAAAGAGGAACAAGCGACAGTCAGGTCAGGATCTAAAAAACATCTTTGCATCTGCAAATCACCAAAACTACGCTGACTGAGCGGCTCCAATGATCATCTGCAACTTTGGAAAAACACCCAACTCTTTCCACCAACCTGAATGAAAAATGAATTTCATTTTATTTAACTTCACATAAATGGTCATGTTTGCAGTCTCAGCAGGACGCCGCTCACACATCTCATGTTTGCTGAGCTCGCTCTGCGTCTGTGTCATGACTGAAACAATTTTTGGTTTCATGTGAATCCAACTTTTAATAATTATTATTTCTTCTGGTTAATGTCAGTGAGGAGAATTCGGCACTCCACTGGACTGAAGGTGTGTCAGAAACATTCATGTTTTTACCCTGAAGCCTCTGTCACAAACAGTTTGTGTGTTTGGAGGCTGAATAACCGAAACAATTTCCTGAACTACTTCTCTTCTTCTTTTTATCCATGCGGTTTTAAACATCTACACATTATTCTTGCAACAGATTTTATGATTATTGCATATTAACAGTTTCATTCGTCCTGGAAGAAACCAACAAAGCAGCTTTCAGCCGATGAACTCTCTTTACAAATTCTGATATTTTATAAACCCTCTGTGGTCTCCGACAGGTCGAACAGTGATGGCGCAGCTGACACGCTGGAACACAAACTGACCTCCAGAGATTTGTTCTCGTACTCCTTCATGGCTGTGATGCACTGGTGTTTGGTATTGATGCTTGTGGTCACGCCTGCTTTCACCATCGTGTCACTTCCTGTCGGAGGCTAAAGGAAAGGAACAAAGAAAAAGAGCAAAAGTGTGAAAAATGTCAAGTGTTTTTGTCCTTTTTGTCCTGGTGAATAAACCAGAAAACGACTTGTGAACTATTTTATACTGAGAGGGAATTATACAACACAAACTGAAAAACTTGCTGCCAGTTCAAATTCACAAATTCACATACCTGTTAGGGCTGTCACTTTTTATTCGAATTTCGAACATGCGTTCGATTGAGGGGTGAAAAGTTCATATTCGAGCTGTAATTACCTGTTCGAAATGCAAGCTGCAGTCTCTATAGGCACATCAGACCGTTTGATGTAGTTCGCCGTGTGATCCAACAGAGGGCGCTCAAAGAATTCACTATCATCTTGACCTATTGCATGCCCTATTGACCTATCACTAAACTAAGCTAATGTTAATGTGTTGTTTTGCACTGAAAATGGAGGACAATAGCGAGCAAAGCCGTCCTGAGCGCACAATCACGACACCAAAACATCTGACCCCGGATTTCCACTGGTTGCGGTCCGTTGCGGTACAGCAGCGCTGGTTATCCTCTGCGTGCTCCGCCGTCCGTCAATACCCACCGGCTGCGTTTGCTGTGCGGAGCGGTGCAGCTCCGCCGGAAGACATCTCGGTGCACTGCCATGATGGATATCTCCTCGTCCACGGTGTCAACGGGGTGAAATGACGTCTGAAAACCTCTGACCTGTTGACTTCAGGCCTGCCTCTGCCCATTACGTAGTTTTCAAGGTGTAGTGCAGGGAAATATGATCCGCCGTGAACACTGTGTATCTTATTTTGAAAATTAACCGGATGTTTTATTGTATTTCTCTGCACGACTTCCTGCCCCGCACAATCTGCTCTGTGCTGAATTGCTGCGTTGTGCTCCGGCGTCCGGCAAAAATAGAAGTGCTGCGTATCTGTTGTTGTTGTAATTCGAATTTATCCGAACGAATTACGGGTCATTTCAAATTCGTTCGAACTTGAGTTTTTGAAAAAGTGACAGCCCTAATACCTGTGTGCCGCCACGGCTCGGCTGTTCAGGTACTTTTGGGCAGTCATGACAACAAGTTATTCACCCATCGCCGGAAGCCGTTATCATGCACCGCCATATTTGACAGGAATACGTATTCCTGTCCGTGTCTGTGACCCCCGTTCAACCCCTCGTTTTTGCTACGTTGAAATCTGTACTCACACAGCGTGCTGAATGATTTATTTTGCCCGCACAAAACTATTTTTAGTTGCAAATGCGAGTGCGGTGACGGACAGAGTAAAATATCGCCACACTGCCGACATTTTACTCCGTCCGTCAATGCACGCTGTTTGATTGCCTTATCAAAACAAGCCACTATTATTCAGCCTTGCTTTTCACTTATTCCACCGAATACCAAATGTGTGTTTTTGCAATATTTGGCCGAATATAAAATAAATGTTTTTGAAGGAGCAGCAGCGGCGGCAATAATTTAGCGGCGGCGTGCCGCTCAACCACAGGATACATCCTTCACTACACAACATGACACTTGCAGCCTAAAATCTCACGCTAAAGTTACGATTACACAGAAATTTGGGATTTTCTATGAAAGGTGTTGTCTGTGGTCAAAACTGGGGGCCAATCAGGTGACAGCAGGTGTTTCCCATCATGCTCTGGATCTTGCAGTAGGATGGAGAGCAACTGCGAGTCCTGCTGCCACTTGAGAATATTGTTGCCACGTGATGTCAGAGCAAATCAGACACAAATCTACCCAGCATGCACTGTGTGTTGATCAGCAGTGATGTCTCTGCGCTGACCTGGTTCGTCTCCAACAGGCCAATGTTCAGGACTCATACTGACTGAAACTTAACATATGCTCTCTGCACCTCAAATACTCACATTGAATTTTACAGTTGTTCCTGGCTGTTGCTGTGCGGCGCTGAACCCAGAGCCTCCAAACAGAGAGGTGCCTCCCCCGAAAGGGTTGGAGGTGGTGTTGGTCGACCCAAACAGCCCGCCGCTGCTGGTGCTCGTCCCGAAGCCTGGAGGACACAATGAGAGGGGGACGTGTTCAGGAGATAAGTTACAGAGACAGACCAGGCAGGTTGGAAACACAACTGGAGCTCTGGATTACTGATAGTTTACAGATTTGCTTTTGTAAGCACAAACAGTTTATGGAAAAAAGCTTTTCCAACATGAACATGCAGCAATTTCAGCAAGATTACAAAAAACATAAAAACAGCATGACTGAAAGCTGACCAAACCATTTTGAAGTTTCACTCAATAAAACTATGAAGGATAAAATTGACTAAAATATGCCTAAAAATATAAAACATCTTTGTCTCTAAAGTAAGACTAAATCTAAAATAGCTGTCAACAGTAACACTGTTATGAATTTAATGCCTTTGAAGACTTTTTAAGGATCAGACGGTGGACCTCAATAACATGTCTGTCCATCCTGCAGCACGCTGTGGCTGGGAGACAGTGAAGCAGAGAGCGATAGGATGTCTGCTTTGACTGCAGCTGTTCAGCACACACACATATTCCTTCATAAAAATAGACACACTAAACTAAGGTGGAGGAAATTAAAAACAAGATGAAGACCTTCAGTCCCCTTTTTCGTCAAAAACTGTCGCACATCTAAAAATAAATACAAACTCACATTGTGTCAGTCTGAACACACTGAGTTGTCCATCGTTAAAATTTTCAGAACAGGTTCGATTGTTTGAGTTTTTCGCCTCTGTCAGAGCCTTTAGAGACGTTTAACCAAGAATCAGTAAAGAAAATATGGCGGTGGGACACAGCTGAGATGAGACAGAGGAATGAGGTGTACAGAATCATTTCATAACTCAGACAGCTACGTTCAACAGGTTAGATAGTAATATTCAGGTGGATGATGATGAAGAGGAAGATGAGGATAGCTCCGCCCCTTCATGCAGCTGTGGTGCCAAATGAAAGACGGGGAGGAAGTGATGACAGTCAGATAGGTAACTCCAGTGGAGAGAGGCAAAGGAGGAAATGTGTCTTTTCATTTTGTCGTGTTGCCAATTTTTTGCAATGATTAGAAAAATAAAAACGCATTGGAATCAGTTTGAAAGGTTTCTGTGTGAAACTATTTTTTCCCCCCCAAATGACTTTTAGCATACAATTCAGGCATTTGTCAAAAAACATTTACTCAGCAGTGAGGCTGATTGAAATCGTCACGAAAAATGCCAAAATACAGTGGAGCTGGAGAGTCAGCTGTTGGTGATGTCCCCGCTGGATGCTGTCTCTACAAATCTGGGGTCTCATTTATAAACACTGCGTGAACACAAAACGAGGCCTGAAAGAGGCGTTTGCCACCCCCCATGGAAAAGTTGTGATCTATACAAACAGGCTTGATGGGAGAAACTCTGACCCATGCTTACAAGCATTTTGGAGAAGGGAACCTAGCGGTACGGTCTACCTGACTGAGCATTTGTTGGATCCTGTCCATAGGTACAGTATGGATCCTACACACTGTTTTATAAGTGAAACGCCTGATCTGATCTGATGGAGTAAGGTCTGAACGGTGTGGAGGGTTCTCACTTCCAAATGAGGTGGGTTTGTTGGCACCGAAGGCATTGTTCTGCTGCTGGGAGAAGAGTCCGCCACTGGTGCCCGTTCCTGTGTTGCCGAACAGGCTGGTGGAAGTGCCTGTCGCTGCACCGAACCCAAAGCCGGTGCTGGTGGAGGAAGTGGCCGGCTGGCTGAACGTACTGGAGCCAAACAAACCGCCTGCAGCAGAGAGACAAGGACACATCAGGGCTAAATATTTTTAACACGTCTTCAACAGCTTCCTCTGTGTCACAGCATGGATATTAATTATCTGAGTTTTAATAACTGCCTGAATAAAGAATATTAGTAGTGCTTCAGTCTGCGGGCAGGTGAAACCTCGTCTCCCAACCGCCACACTGAACAACCACACAAACATCTGATCCAATGAAACAACCCACCAGGTTTATTCTGCGTGGCACCAAACAGTCCTCCAGTGTTGGCAGTAGTCCCAAACGCAGATGTCCCAAAGGCTCCCGCTGTCCCAAAGCCCGTGTCTGCAGGTAACATGAGGAGAGGACGTCACCACACACCCTGACGCTTTAACTTCAGTCACCACCAACACTGAAACTCTCACACTGCAGCTCAGCGACATCAGACTCAGTCTGAAGAATCAACAGGTTTACTCTCTCCATTTTATGATCACTGGGTACATCGTGTGGGTAGATCGTCTGTTTGGCAAGTAAATATCAGAGGACTCAAGGTAAGTGTAGGGTTAGCTAGCTAGCTACTGAAGATATAGCCTACTGAATGTATACACATGCTGCTTTTGCTTTTTCTTGATTATAACAGTGAAACAAAGAGCGACCCTGCTGTACAGGAACCAGTGAAGGGAAGCAGGGAAACTTTGCCGATATTCAACCAGCTGTGTGTCATCACATCGTGCGCAGATGAACGCTGTTTGACTTCCCCCAGAGATTCCTCCTTGCCCGGCGGCAGATGCTGGCAGTGGCACGGAGACGAAGCCTAACACCGTTCATCTGCACACACTGCGATGCCACACAGCTGGTTCAATATCAGCACAGTTTCCCTTTATATTCATTGTCTTGTGTGTTGATCAGCAGTGATGTGGTGGTTCACTTTTACACTGTGATCTGTAGCCTATAGTTCGGCTTTAGCTTCTAACTATCTTTGTCTTTTTAACCTGTTGTTGCTGCTGAGTCAGTTTGACATCCTGGATATATCCTTCAAACACAGACTGTAGACCCCTCTGTCTGCTTCTCTCTGACATCACTGTTTCATTTTTATGAAAATATGGTAATATGTCTTCAGGGAGTGCAGTTAGTTACAGTGTGGGCTCCGTGCTTACTCTGACAGCTTGCCAGACCATCACAAAGGGGTGGAGCTTAGCAAAAGGTCAATTTCAGACACTGGCCTGTTTCACTCAGTCAGATGTTTGGTGAGTATGGCTTCTATTTAGACCATCTTATTGAACACACTGAGCTGAGACGAGTGAATGTCAGGCTGGATATTTTTTAACAGTTTCCAGGAGGGAAATCATAAATGATATGATATTCAGATAATTATTTTAGATGTAAAATTACTACATTTTGGTCCGTAAGAGAATCATGAACTCAGTCATTGTGACAGCTGTGATTATTTTGAAGCCCCGGCCACAAGGTTGAAAATTTCTGGACTTGACCCAGTGCTGCTTTAGGTTTGAATCCCAGAATTTAAAATAGATATAGAAATAAATGACAACTTACTTTGCTGTCCAAAGGTCGATGAGGTGCCGAACCCCCCCGTCCCTCCGCCAAAGGGAGTACCAAATGACTTGTTGAACATCTTGCCCTGCTAGCAGGACTGCATAAGTCTTCTGTACGGAGACAAACACAAACATGCACTCTGGTTAAAGTTGAACTGTCTGCCGTCACATTTTTCACATTCTCCCACAGTTTGGGAATTTTACTGCACAATGTGAAGTTATATTTATGAACGCAGCAAAACAACTGTTGCTTTATACCATCCGAAGCATCTTGGGACTTTGTTTTGTCATGAAGACAGGACAAAGATCTGACAGATTAACCCTAAATCAAAGAGTTTGAGGTTTTCTTTACACATTTAGTATTCTTAAAGCTACAGTTGGTAAGTTGTATAAAAACAACATATCTGATGAGACTGTCACTATATTCACACAGGAAGACATGAGACGCATAAGCTGTAAAAATCATCTTCGTCCTTCTCGTCCCATTGCTTCTAATGGCATTCGCTTGAATCAAGAAAACAACCAATCAGAGCAGAGGACAGGGGTATAGTGTGGGGATAGTTTGCATGATGATATTGTATCGATACAAAGACGCCAAGTATTGATCTTTTATTATAGACACTATTCATTTTTACAAATACACATTTCAATAAACCTTTTGGTGCTAGAATAATAAAATCAGTTGCTCTTTCGCTCCACTAGATGGTGCTGATGTTTTGTTCCTGGTAAGGTCAGCAGAGGTCTCAGTCAGCTGCATGTGGCAGGAAGTTCATCAAAACAAAGATGGAGGCACCGGAGACAGAAATCAGAAATGTGCCGTCAGTGTTTAAAACAAACATCTGGACTTATTTTGGATTTTTTAACACAGAAGGAGGACTTGGATATGACACGTGTGATTTACAACAGTGTCATATGAGAATAAAATACTGTTGGAATACTCCGAACATGACGGCTCACCTCACACGCCACCATCCAGAGATAGTGTTAGCTGCTGACACTTAGTTCGACACAACTACCATCAACTGTGAGAGAGCTAAGAAAATAACGCAGTCCATCACCTACTTCCTGTGCAGAGATCTGCGTCCATACAGTGCTGTTGAAACCAAGGCTTCTGTTACATGCTAAAACACCTAAACCCAGGAATGGAACTCCGCCCCCATGTTTTGTCTCCGACACAGCCTTACCTAAGCTCTACAGAGAAGTGAAGCATAAAGCTGAGGAATCTTTGAGTACAGGAAGGGCGTAGGGATGCACCGGTCCGATAACTGGATCGAATATGGGCCCTGATATAATCAAAATAGATGGCTTGGGTATTGGAAAATGCAACAGCGATCCTTTCCCTTTAAATCTATTGCGACGCAAGCTACGTCATACGAAATGGAGCCAAGGAGAAAATCTGCTGTGTGGAGGTATTTCACACTATTTCAACTGCTGTTGCACAATTGCTTATTTTTGTTAAAAATAAATAGTTCATCATTGCATTTATCTGTTTCATTTTATCTTAGGAAAGAACTGTGTAGTCATCAATGTCTGATGCCTCTAGTCTTTTCTGTTCTATATGTAAGAGTATCCAGATTTTTAGGTCAGCCATGGTATCAGATCAGTATCGGGTATCGACTGATACTCAAAGCCACAGCATCGGGATCGGTATCGAAACTGAAAAAGCTGGATTGGTGCATGACTAGAAGGGTGGCTTTAAGCTGTGACACCTGGACTTCAAGGGCAGTGGATTCATATGTGACTATAACAGGATTATTATCTGACAGAGGACAGGAGACTGCTGTCTCACGTTCTCCAAACTAAAGAATGAAACAGACAACACTTCTAAAGGGGGATTATACTTGTGTGGTGGTCTGTCTGTGTCACTCTGCAGTTACACCTCAAAAACACTAGTCAGCAGTGGGGTTTCTGTGAAGTGCTATAAAGTTTAGTTGATTCATAACATTATTCGTTATTCATTATAACTTGCAGCATTCACAGACACTTTTCTTTATCTGGACACATTTTACCTACAAATACAACATGCTAACGTTATTAGCACAAGCCTATGGCATTTTAGATTGTATAAATTAGCCTAGCGACTAGGGCTGCCACGATTAGTCGACTAATCGATGACTCATCGACTATTAAAATAATCGGTGACTATTTTACTGGTCGACTAATCCGTTTGAGTCATTTTTCATAGAAAAGTACTGTAAAATACCCCAAAATACTCTTACTGCAGCTTCTTACGTTCAGATATTGGCAGCTTTACACATTCTCCCATGACAGTGAACTAAACCCCTTTGGCGTGAGTATGAAACAAGACATTAGATGACATAATTTTGGGATTTGGGTGAGACAGACCGACATTTTTCAACATTTTAACACATTTTTCGATGAAATGATTAGTCAATTAATCGAAGAAATAATCGACAGATTAGTCAACAATGAAAATAATCGTTAGCGGCAGCCCTACTAGCGACTAGCAATCATTTCCTCTTCTCGTATAAAACCAGGAACAACAGCAACATTTAACAAAGGTAACAGCACACAATTCGGTTCCATTACAACTCACAAGATTCACCGACAATAAAACTGT
This sequence comes from Epinephelus awoara, assembly GCA_035609425.1. Lineage (NCBI taxonomy): Eukaryota > Metazoa > Chordata > Actinopteri > Perciformes > Serranidae > Epinephelus > Epinephelus awoara. The sequence continues at coordinate 39,395,428 of CM069304.1, read as the reverse complement.
CTTATACTAAACATGTTTTCCCCACAAATACAACATGCTAACTAGGGATGGGCATCAATTTTCGATTATCGATGATTGATAAGGATTTTGATCGATCACAAATAATTTTGCTCGATATTCATAGTGTTTCCTCTACAATGCTACACGCCCAGCGAGCCGCCGTGTCTATGAGACCCCCCGCCGGACCTATGCCAGGCAAAAAAATCAGAGCATGTCGGCCTAGTTTTTGCGGTGTGTCCAGCACTGTCGGCACTTCGGCGTCGGCGCAAGTCAGTGAAAGAGATCACTCTGGCGTTTTCACACTTCAAGTTTTATTTCCTCGCCCCTGTAGCAAGTGAATCTGCCTGTAGTGAAACCGGGGCTAACCGGTGCTTCCTCCTCAGGCTCCACTTCACTCAGCTGCCGACAGACCCGCTGCTTCTTCCCACTTTAACCTGAATAACAAACCGGAGCTAGCTGGGAGCAGCTAGCATTAGCCGCAGCATGACCGGAGGGAAGCACAGCCAGTTAGCCTCCGCTAGCTTCCCAGCTAGCCCTGGCTCTCCGTTTGGATCCAACCGGAGCACCGAGCCCTGGTTTGTTATTCAGGTTAAAGTGGGAAGAAGCAGCGGGTTTATCGGGCAGCTGAGTGAAGTGGAGCCTGCGGAGGAAACACAGGGACCGTCTGGATGTAATAGTCCGTGGAGGTGCTGCGGTGCTCGGCTGCACAGATAGGAAACCCCTCTGCTGACAGGATGTACCACTCTCTCACTCCGCTCTCTCTCACGCAGGCGCAGAACATACATGTTACTTGGCCGTCGGATGTAGTCCGTGTAGTGTGTTCAAATGCAACTGACACAGGGCGACTTGAGGTGAAGTAGATGACGCAACAGTTGGCTTTCATGCCGCTAGTTCTTTGATGTCGGTTTGGTGTGTTCCCGCCTTTATGCCAACATTATTAGCACAAGCCTCGGGCATTTGACATTGTATAAATTAGCTCAGTGACTACGAGATTTCCTCTGCTCATATTTCAGCCTGGATAACAGTGTGTGGAGGCTCGATTGTCTTCATAATGTATTGTTTCTTATCTGTTAAATTAAAGTAAATAAAAGCTTTTCAGCTTACAGAGACGAGGAGTTACATTTCTGAGGAGGTGCATGTCAGGCTATGGTGTAGGGTACAGCCAATCTACTCCGAGGCAGAGCATATGCCGTAGGTACACTGACTGATTCAATGCAGAAGTATAATTTTCGCCTTACTCTGTCCCCAGTTTAGTCTGTCAGGTGCGTGCAGCATTTCTGACAGGTGCTAGTACGACGTTGGTCAGTCTGTCTGCTCTGTGTCACATTTTGCTGCAATAAAAATGATAAAAGTCGATAAACAGACTGAAAAAACTTTATCTCAGAAGGTCATAATGATGTTGACAAAGTTTTCCTTTGGGGAAATAATTTGCATTTGGAAAAATATGGTGATAAATCACAATATATTTAATCGCACTAGTATCACAGGTGCTCTGATGACCCCCTCCCTCATGAACATAACTAAAGCTGTCAAACTGATGTACTTCAGTCAAAGCACAGTAGTTCCCTCTGTGATGGAGGTGAAATGTTAGTACTCCAGTAAAGTACAGATACCCAGAGTAAGTGCTTTACAACAATACCCGAGTAAATGTATTTATTCATATTCTACCTTAAACCAGGTAGAAACTTTGACACTTCAGTTTACGTGCAGACCCCTCACTCGCTCCGGGGAATGACTTCCTGCTCCACGTGCAGTGAACCGGGCTGGGCCGTTACACAGAGCCGACCCCGCCACGTTAATCCAAATCACAACATTATTACAGCTAAGTTAGTTACGTGAGTTTAAACCAGTTGGAACCAAACCCGTCACCTCACGTTAACGAGTCGGAGCCAGACAGGACCGGTTATTAACCGCGAGTCAACACACGCAGCGACAGCTTGATAGCATCATTTCCGCCTCGGCTAACAACACGTTAGCTTTATTAATTAACCGCCCAAACAAAGCCACGAGAACTCTCCCTTATTAATGTGTGAAATCATACCAACTCAAACTCACGGCACTGCGGGACAAACACCGCGCTGCTGCGGCTACTTACAAGTTACATGCGTCAAGCTAACGTTAGCCAGCTAGCTTCGTCGCTAACATCCTTAGCGTAAACGTTAGCAAAACAAAAGCAAGACGGACAAAGAACAGTTGTTAGTTTGACGCAGATTTACCTTTAACAGCTGTGTTACAGGTGCTCGGTTCTTTCTCGGTCTCCCTGCAACGGTTTTAAAACCACGGAGTCCAAAATCTTTCACGATAAAAGTCTCTTTAGCGAAACATCGGCAGCGGCCGTAAAGCTTCGTCAACGAGGAGGGAAAACTGTCGAACGGCAACCGTCACTACGCACATTCATACGTCATCACGTCTCCTTCTTCTTCTTTGACGTTAATGGCAGATGGAAAACCAGCTTTCACGCGCATTACTGCCATCAAGGGACTAGACTGCGGATCAGTGACTGGCAGGAAACCAAACCAAACAAAAAGCCAAATGAAACAAAACAGAACAGAAAGAACTTTATCTCTGAAGGGAAAAACAAAGACGAACAAAAACAGAACAAAACAAACAAAAACTAATCAAACCACAACAAATAAAAACACACACAAAAAAAACAAGACAAACAAACACAAACCCCAAACAAAACAAAAATGAAAAACAAACAAAAACCAAAACTCTATCCAATATTCCTGTTAGTCTTAAACTGGTTCAGACTATATGACGTTCGTCTGCTCCGATAGTCACTAATGCCCCGTTTCCACTGAGCAGTACGGTCCAGTTAGCTTTTTTCCATTTCCACTGTAAAAAGTTGTGGATGGTACCAATAGGATCAATCCTTACCATCCCTGTGTTTGGGGTAGCTAGCACACACATCTCTAATTGTTCTAATATTCTAATATTCACATTGAACAGTCAAATCTGATTTGACTTGACAATTGTTAAACATGTACAGACCTAGTTTCTCCATATGGCATTGCCCCGGCCTCTAGCATAACAGTGAGGAATCTCGGACTAATCTTTGATCAAGACATCCATCCATTTTCTAACCACTTAAAGCCTGATTTATGGTCGTGCGTTGAATCGACGACGTTGCTACGTGGTTGCCGTGACGCCGTCGTGAACCCTTCAAACTTCTCCGTCACTCCATTTTGTCGCGGTGCAATTCACCGCCAGAGCGGTAGGAGGCTTCGTTCCTTTGCTGAGTGGTTATCGTCGTCTCTAGTTGATTCTTTGTTTAGCTTCCGGCTTTTCTGGTCACAGAGAAATGAACACGGAGCACGGACAGACGGCTCCGTACGGGGCTACGCCGAAGGCTCGCCGTAGCCCCGTACCCTACAACGTAGCGACGTCGTCGATTCAACGCATGACCATAAATCAGGCTTTAAGCCTTTCCCAGCTGACCCAGAGCCTGTCGCGGCGCACCATACGCCCACCGCGAGCCGTTCAGCACCGCGGACAGTCGGACCAATGGGCTGTCGGACCAATGACATGGACCCGATCGAACCAGGAACCATCTTGCTGTTGTGGTGGCAAAACAGCTATTTAATGAACAGTATAAAGAAAAAGTCTCCACACGTCGACTGTCTTTATTGAATTTTAATAAGCATTCATGAATGGAGTCACACACATACAACCGCATGAACAGTCAGTCAGTCAGTCAGTGGCTAGATGTCCTCCAGCCCTGCTATCTTTATAGTTCCCATAAAATATGACACAAAGGTGGTTGGACATTCCTAAGACACGATATCTCTTGAGACTAACAAGGACACTTGATGTCTGATTAACACACATCATACATCATACATAGCAATCAAATACCAGAATTTTCCATCACACTGTGAGGTGACAGTGCTAACCACCACACCACCATGCCGCTCCTTGATCAAGATATGCCACTTAAATCTCATAAAACAAACTTCGCAGACAGCCTTCTTTTACCTGCAAAACATTGCAGAATTCAGGCATATCCTGTCCCAAAAAGATGCAGAAAAACAAGTCCATACATTTGTTACTTCTAGGCTGGATTATTGCAATTCCTTCTTATCGGATTGCTCCAAGGGTCTCAAAAGAATTTCCAACTGATCCAGAATGCGGCAGCATGTGTGCTGATGGGAACTAAGAAAAGAAATAATATTTCTAAATTTAAGAGTAGACTTAAGACCTTCCTCTTTGATAAAGGTTAGAGTTAGGGCTGGCTCAGGCTTGCCTTGGACCAGTCCCTTGTTAGGCTGATATAGGCCTAGTCTGCTGTGGGACTTCCTATGATACACTGAGTTCCTCTCTCCTTTTCTCTCTCTCCATTTGCAAACATTCGTGTCCCATGAGTCCATGTTACTAACTTGGCCTCTCTCCTGGAGCTCTTGTGCTCTCTCATCTCACAGGTTCCCATGGTTTGGGGTTGCATCTCAATTCTGAGTCGTAATTGCGTCCGGTGCTGTGGCCCTGCCTGATGCCACACACACACACACACACACACACACACACACGCCACAGTTTACTGCTATAAATTTTGGTTATACATCAACTATTATTTTCCATATATGATTACTTACTGCATGCATATACTATCATTCAAGTTTATCCATGCAGGCCAATAAAACAAATCTTAACTTTGTATCAGAGGGCCTATAACAATAACAATAGATACAAAAGTGAATGATGAACTTCAATGGACAATGCCGTTTCGGAGCTTGTATATTTTTTATTTTAAATACTTGTCACATTTTGCATTTATTGCAACTTATATACTTCATATTTGTACAGATTTTCATTTATTAACAGAGGAAGAGTTTTCTTGTTTTTATTTTTTTTTGCTCTCTTTCTCTTTGTTCTGTCTCAATGCAGCAGTTTTAGGTTATGATATTTATTGTATAAGTGTAAAAGGCTGTAATTTTCAATACTGAAACTTTAAATAGAAATATTGTGTAGGGTAAAACAAGGTGAGATTTTCAGGGTCTGTACTCATCAGGATGTTTCTGTCCTGAGGGTCATTTGAAAGCCAGACTTAAAATTAACTGTGGTCCTTAAGATGCTCCTGTAAGAGCTTTTTATTTATTTTTTTTGCTCAATCAAGTTTGCACTTCTTTTTTGGTCACTGTCACCCTAACCTTATACTACATTTACAAGCACATACAAAGCTTAATCCATTTCATGAAGTCTAACATGAGACCTTGGCTGAGACGGCTGAGAGTTTCAGTCGACAACATAGATGATACACGAGGACAGGTCTGATGGTATGATCTCTTATGCCATAAATGAGAGAACTCAGACATCTGGGGAAGATGAAAATAAACACATATAAAACAGTCTGAAAGCGCACAAATGATGTCTTTGTTAGAATTCTCGAAAAAGCTATGAGCATTGGGGTGTGCATAGTTGACACAAGACTGAGACCCAGCTGCACCAGATGAAGCAGCAGTGTGTTACGAGCCTTTTGGGCTGAAGCTTTGTCTGTGGAGGCTGACCTGGCTGCTATCATTACACCAATATAGGAAGAAGTGATTGCCACACCAGCTGATACAAACACAAAATAAGTGTACGCTTTGTCATAATGCTCAGACATTGGGTCAACAAACATGTTGTCCTCGGCACAAAAATCTTTCATCTGCAGACTCTCCAGATCTTCAAAAGGAAAATCTAACAGTAACAGAACTCGAGTGAGAATATTTAGTGAACTGAAGGCCCAAACCACAATGATAGCCACTGCTGTGTTTCTGATGGTGATGATGGTAGAGTGCCTCAGTGGGTAGCACACAGCTACATATCTCTCCAGAGACATCACCACCAGTGTGAGAGGGGAGATTTCGTTGGTGAGGTTAGTAAGCATTGCAAGAACACCACACACAGGATATGTTAGTGTTATTCTACAAGCAGCCAGTAGGTACAGTAACTGACTCAGTGCCATCTGCGTAGTCTCTGCTAAAAGGAGGTTAAACAGAAGAATGTAACGAGAGGTCTCACGAAACACAGTTTTACTCCTCAAGGTGAATAACATGACCCCGTTAATGAAGAGAAACACACAGCATGGCACTGTAGTCAGAGTGGAAAGCATCACTCTTGCCAGTAAGCTCCATCCAACAGTGATGTTGGTCTGAGACTGAGTTCCATAGGACATCTTAGAGAAGCATTGAAGACATGAGAAATTCAACCTGTTGATGTCACTGTCCAATAAAAGCACAATAAATCTCTTCCTGTTGTATTGTGAGAACAACGAAAGTCCAACACCCATTAAGCACAGACACCTGTTGAGTCACATCGTCCATCCATCATCTGTGTTCATTTCATGTGAGCAGAGCTGGTCTGCAGGGTTCTATCTACTCTACACGTTGTATATCAGCTTTGACCACATGTCAGCATGGTTAACATCTTAGTAATAGGTGACGTAATCTCCCTCTAATCATTCCCCAATCCCCTGGTCCATGTCATCATGACTTGCACAGTCGAAACTTGTACATAATTAAGTTATCTTTATTTCTATAGTGCCTCTCAAAACCACAAGTGCACAGAAAACACAGAACTATATAACACAACAATAATTTGGGAGAATTGTGAAACATAGAGGAACAAAACAAAGGCAGAATTACCTCCTTGCCTTTCTACATTGCTCAAGAAAAAAATAATTAAGGGAACACAACTTATAGTCACAGCATCACAGAAAATCAGTGAAACTTCAGGGATATCATTGTGTCCATGTAGGAAGCACAAGTGATTGTGAATCAGTTTCAGCTGCTTTGGTGCAAATCAAAGTGACAACAGGTGCAATGGAGAGACAAAAGCAAAACAACCCCCAACAGAGACTGAAGCACTTGCAAGCTAACTAATGATTAGTGGTTAGGCTACTACTGTGTAACGTCAATGTTACTTCATTAGCCACTTGTTTTAGGAACACTGTCAGCATTCAGCTAGAGTTAATGTCAGTTAATGTTGCTCTCATCTTAGAGACAGTTGGAAAGAAAGACTCAAAGTGTTTGGGGGAATGAATAAGCAACATAATTTAATACATTGGCCTAACTTTTCCTTTAAAGGTTAGTGTGCCGCTGCACAAACCACTCACTGTTTACCAGCCAGGCATATATTCATATACTGTATATTTATGTTTTCCAATTTTCAGATTTGTGCAATTTGTGATGTTACAGTTGCATTTTTTTATATTTTGGCTGTTTGCTGTGTTGAAAATGTCATTAGATCAAGGCAGGCTGTAATGATAGGTGCTATTATGGTTATGCCATGATGGTTTCACAATCAACAGCTATTTGATTAATATATTGTAAAAGCCCAGTTTGTCAAATATATGCATCTCCTCTTTTTAGATGCACTTTTTAATTTATTGTGAACTGTAAGTTAATATAACTTAAGTAATGTTCATGTTCTTTATTGCAAATGTATTTGGTTAATAAATAATAAAATCCAGACATTTTTTTTAGGAAGTTTTTGAAATGTTTCTTCAGTAGTTTTTGAAAACCGAGGTTTGAACCGAACCGTGAGTCAGGGGGGCGCCAGCAAATATCTTGCCTAGGGTGCCAAATTGGTCAGGCGTGGCCCTGGTCTTCTGCTAGTGCTCTTGTCACTACAGCCCAATAAGGTTGCACAGGTAGTCCAGCTCATCCAGGATGGCACATCCATACATACACAGTCTCAAGAGCATGGAGGAGATACCAGGAGACCAGCCATTACACAAGGACAGATGGACAGGGTCATAGTGGAGCATTAACACAACAGCAGGGCCGGTATATGCTCCTTTGTGTGAGGAGGAATAGGAGGAGCACTGCCAGAGCCCTACAAAATGACCTCCAGCAGGCTACTGGTGTGCATGTTTCTGACCACACGGTCACACTGGCACCATTTTTTTTTAAGTCTAGCCTTCCACTGGACTGTAAGGGAGCCGAACCACACTGCCATACCATATCTTATAATGCTTGCTAATATGGCGTTGTAAAATGTTAACATGATCTCGATTCGTATCCCAAACGGCCGCAGCCTCCAAAGAAAGGGGAGCCTCTGTGCTAATCTGTTACACAAGTGGTCGACATGAACGCTCCAGCTCAAATTATTAGCCAACATTAGTCCTCGGTATTTGCATGAGGACAGCTGCTTAATTTCACCGTCATCAATAATCACAGGGTCATGAACTACAGTTCCCTTAGGGTCAAAGATCATCTCTTTAGTTCTTTTTGTGATTAATACAAGATAGTTGTTATCACACCAGGTCTTAAAAGTGGCAATCTCACGGAAGTACACAGAGGTGCAAACATTCACATATAACAGGCTCAAGATGTTGGTGTCATCTGAAAATCTGATGACATGATTGTTAGGATGTGAACTTCTACATTCATTAATGTACAATGTAAAGAGTACAGGAGAACTGACAGAGCCCTGAGGTACACCTGTGCTCCACTGTTTTACTGCTGAGAGTGAGCTGTTCACTCTGACTCGTTGGGTCCTACTTCTTAAGAAAGAATAAAATCGTTTGATGATAAAAGAATTCACCGTCATGTTGATTAACTTCTGTATGATCAGGTAGGGTTGGACTGTGTTAAAAAATGAACTAAAATCTGCAAATAAAAGTCTAGCACATGGCTTGGGGTCCTCTAGACGCTTATTAATTAAATGAGTGACAGAAATAGCTGCATCCTCAATGCTACGACCCTGTCTGTAGGCAAGCTGTAGAGGATCTAAACAACAAACAACCTCAGATTTAAGCATATTGACAATCATCCTTTCAAAACTTTTCATCACAATCGATTTTAATGAGACAGAAGCAGTATCTATAGCTATCTAACTCTAACCAGAGAAACAAAGAGAAAAAAAAGAAGAAGAAAAAGAGACAAACAAGCCAACACAAAAACAAAATAATTTCGGACTTAGATTTTTTTAAATTAATAAATAAAAAAAAAAATATATAAAAAAAGTAAATAACCAATTAATAAACAAATCAAGGGGTAGTCAGTATTAGCCAAGGAAAGAATGAAAGAAATATAGATGAGAGAGATCAAGAAATAAAAAAAAAATTAAAAAAAAGCTGGCCCCTTGGAAGCAGGACCGGGGGGTAGACACTGGTCTTCTCCACCACACCATTGCACTGCCGCCGTGTAGCAATCATGCAGCAACAGAATGCTAGCTCGTTAGCTCTGGCATCCATGTTGTCTCCCGGCGTGGTACAGGAGCATACATCCATCTAAACCGACTAAACTTAAACGACAGTAATCCTAATTGCACAACGTTATTGTACGGACAACATATAACCACATAAAATAACGTAGAAACATAAATAAATGCAATCAAAGCAATATGCAGCCACAGCACAAACACAATTTCATACAGTTTGTATGCCCACAGCAAACAAAGATTCAACGTCTGCAGACATACTCCAACCGTGGCTCTTGTGTGTTTTTTATTAAGCACATTAAGCTGCACCTGTGTGTCAAATTGTGAGGGGTACTCATCTCAAAAATATAATTTTTGAGCCTTAATTATAGTGACCCCATCTGGCCAACTGGTGTCGTGTTTCTTGAGCACCCATCTGCACTAGTGGCTGATATTCTTTTGGGAGTCCCACGGTGCACGTGATTCCCATGGGATTCTCACGGGACGGGAAACAGTTTCACTATTCGTCACGTGATTGGGACGGAATGGGAAAAAAAGTCAGCGTGAGTGGGCGGGACTGGGAATCATAACAACAGTCAAATTTTTATAAAGTAGTTGAAACTAGCTCAACCTCCAGCAGCTACAACAGTAACATGCTGCTCTAACACTGATGCTTCACTATTAATAATCTAATGATGTCATATATAATAATATCAGTCAGAGGAACCAAACAATACCTTTACTGCAATACTTTAACTACATTTTTCTCTCTCAGAACTGGTTGTTATGACGTGTTGTCTGACCACATCAGAAATCAAATGTGTGGGGCGTCGGTAGCTTAGTGGATAGTGCCGCCTGCAGCGGTCACGAGTTCGACTCCGGCTTACAACCCTTTGCTGCATGTCGTCCCCCGACTCTCTCTGTCTCCCCATTTCACACTGTCCTGTATATTAAAGGCAAAAAAGCCCCAAAAAAATAATATTTAAAAAAAAAAAAAAAAAAAGAAATCAAATGTGTTTATCATTCTGAACAGCTTCAAGGTGGAGTGAATGTAAAAATAATTAAAATAATTCAGCAATAAACATCAAAACACAACATTAGATGTCATATTTGGGTTTATATTCAACTAAGGTAGGCATTGTGTGATCCATGTACTATATATATATATATATATATATATATATATATTTTTTTTTTTTTACTGTAACTGAAACACAACACGGGAGCGGGATGGGACAGGACTGAAAATCCACTCCCGTGTCACCCTCTAATCTGCACACAGCTTCTAATCACTGGTAAAAATTTCATATGTCGAGGATGTAACATGTCACGGGAATGTGTATAAACATTTCTGGAGAAAAAAAAATGAAGTCAAAGCAGAAACAATAGCCCCTTCAGCCTTGAACCCTAAAATAAACATGCATTTCAATCAATCAATCAATGTTATTTATAAAGCCCAATATCACAAATCACAATTTGCCTCACAGGGCTTTACAGCATACGAAATCCCTCTGTCCTTTGGACCCTCACAGCGGATAAGGAAAAACTCTTCAGAAAAACCCTTATGGACCTCGCTTTATGCCAAAACATGTATCGCATATAGTGTTGTCACGATACCCAAATCTTTGTTTCGGTACTCATACCAATATGAATTTCAATACTTTTCGGTACTTTTCCGAAGGAAAAGTCCTTTTGGCTACAAACCTTTAGAACAATAAATACTAGGGGTGTAACGGTACCAAAAAATCGTGGTTCGAAAGTACCTCGGTACGGACGTCACGGTTTGGTTGCTCAAATGTTTCACCAAGTTGGTGTTGTCTCGTGTTGTCTCCCGTTGCGAGGCAGACTTTCTCTTGTCTTTTTTCACGTAGGACAGCTGCGAATGTTGATACAGGTGTTGTCATACACACCACTTGTGCAATCTGAAAGGTGTTTTTGTGCATAAATGAGAATGAATGAATAAATTAACTAAATTAATGACCTGAATCAATTTTAAAGTACCGGTATTTTCCAAATGCAGTATAGTACCGTTTGGAATACTCTAGCACCTCTGTACTATTTTAGTACCAGCATATCGTGCAACACTAATTGCATATTTATGGAAAAACATTAATAGACCAAACATTACGCAATGAATAAGACAGATGTTATCAAGCCTTTCATACAAAACAACAACTTTAATATTGAAGGCTCAACAGCTTCATAAATTATGTTAAGGATTTAGATTTACCGGCTCTTCAAGTCAATTATTACTTTCTGTGGACAATGCAGTTTCTGAGCTTGTATAATTTTCATTTTAAATACTTGTCACATTCAAATTTATTGCAATTCATTTACTCCATTTTGTACAGATTGACATTTATTAACAGAGCTGGAGTTTTCTTTTGTTTTTCTTTCTCTCTTTGTTCTGTGTCAATGCAGCACTTTTAGTTATGTGTTATATAAGTGTAAAAGGCTGTAATTTACAGTACTGACACATTGAATAAAAATATTCAGGGGTAAAAATTGAAATGGTGAGATTTTCAGAGTCTGCACTGGGGGTTGGGGTTGTTATATACTATATCTACAGTATATACTACATTTACAAGCACATACAAATCTCAATACACTTCATGAAGTCTAACATGAGACCTTGGCTGAGACGACTGAGAGTTTCAGTCGACAACATAGATGATACACGAGGACAGGTCTGATGGTATGATCTCTTATGCAATAAATGAGAGAACTCAGACATCTGGGGAAGATGAAAATACACACATATAAAACAGTATGGGAGCGCACAAGTACTATCCTTGTTAGATTTCTTGAAAGAGCTATGAGTATTGGGGAGTACATAGTTGACACGAGACTGAGGCCCAGCTGCACCAGATGAAGCAGCAGTGTGTTACGAGCCTTTTGGGCTGAAGCTTTGTCTGTGGATGCTGACCTGGCTGCTATTATCACACCAATATAGGAAGAAGTGACCACCGTACCAGATGATACAAACACAAAATAAGTGTATGCTTTGCTGTAATCATCAGACACTGGACCAACAAACATGTTTTCTTCGGCACAAAAATCTTTCATCTGCAGACTCTCCAGATCTTCAAATGGAAAATCTAACAGTAACAGAACTTGAGTGAGAATATTTAGTGAACTGAAGGTCCAAACCACAATGATAGCCACTGCTGTGTTTCTGATGGTGATGATGGTAGAGTGCCTCAGTGGGTAGCACACAGCTACATATCTCTCCAGAGACATCACCACCAGTGTGAGAGGAGAGACATGATCTGCAAATTTAGCAAGCATGATGAGAACACCACACACAGGATATGTCAGCCTTATTCTACAAGCAGACAGTAGGTACAGTAACTGACCCAGTGCCATCTGTACAGTGTCTGCAAAGAGAAGGTTAAACAGAAGAATGTAACGAGAGGTCTCACAAAATACTGTTTTACTCCTCAAAGTGAATAACATGACCCCGTTAATGAAGAGAACCACACAGCATGGCACTGTAGTCAGGGTGGAAGTCATCACTCTCTCCAATAAGCCCAGAAACTTCTGTCCAGGATTTACATTGATCAAAGATTGATTTGCATACAACATTTTAGAGGAGAAATTCAACCATTAATTGATATAAAACACAATTAATTCCTTCCAGTTTGTATGCCCACAGCAACAAAGATTCAATGTCAGCAGATATGCCTGTCGAGTTCACATGGAAAATCTGAAATAAAGCAAATACATTTCCCCTCTGCAGACAGTTAGCATGTTCAATCTGTGCTTCTTGCCATGTGAGCGGAGCTCATCTGTAAGGTTTGCCTTCCCTCACAGACTATATATGATGTTAAATTCAAACAAAACTGAAGTTATTGTTTTTGGCCCCAAACAACTCAGAGACTCTTTATCTGATGACAAAGTTTCTTTCGATGGCATTGCTCTGGCCTCTACCACTACCGTAAGAAACCTCGGAGTAACATTTGATCAAGATCTGTCTTTCAATTCTCATTTAAAACAAACCTCACGGACTGCATTTTTTCATCTGCGTAATATTGCAAAAATTAGGCCTATCTTGACCCAAAAAGATGCAGAAAAATTGGTCCACGCTTTTGTTACCTCGAGGCTGGATTACTGTAACTCTCTATTATCAGGTAGCTCTAGTAAATCATTAAAAACTCTTCAGCTAATTCAGAATGCAGCAGCACGTGTACTAACAGGAACTAAGAAACGAGATCATATTTCTCCTGTTTTAGCTTCTCTGCACTGGCTCCCTGTAAAATCCAGAATTGAATTTAAAATCCTACTGTTAACTTATAAAGCTCTAAATGGTCAAGCTCCATCATATCTTAGAGAGCTCATAGTGCCATATTATCCCACCAGAACTCTGCGCTCTGAGAACGCAGGGTTACTCGTGGTCCCTAAAGTCTCCAAAAGTAGATCAGGAGCCAGAGCCTTCAGCTATCAGGCTCCTCTCCTGTGGAATCATCTTCCTGTTACGGTCCGGGAGGCAGACACCGTCTCCACATTTAAGGCTAGACTTAAGACTTTCCTCTTTGATAAAGCTTATAGTTAGGGCTGGCTCAGGCTTGCCTTGTACCAGCCCCTAGTTAGGCTGACTTAGGCCTAGTCTACCGGAGGACCACCTTTAATGCACCGGGCACCTTCTCTCTCTCTCTCTCTCGCTCTCGCTCTCTCTCTCGTATCCTATTACTGTATCTATTTTACTCGGCCATTCTGGATGTCACTAACTCGGTTTCTTCTCCGGAGCCTTTGTGCTCCACTGTCTCTCAGGTTAACTCGTATTGCAGCGGTGCCTGGATAGTGTGACGTGTGTGGTTGTGCTGCTGCCGTGGTCCTGCCAGATGCCTCCTGCTGCTGCTGCTGCTGTCATCATTAATCATTAGTCATACTTCTACTGCTATTATAGACATATGATATTATCATACATGTAGACTGCCTGATACTAATATATACTTTGAACATATTGTACCACAGTAGCCAGAACTATAACGACAGTATTATTACTTTCATGAATGTTGTTGTAAGCTACTGTCATTACCGAGGATGTCATACAGATTACTGTATTGTGTCATACAGATTACTGTTAATTTGTTATGCTGATCTGTTCTGTACGACATCTACTGCACGTCTGTCCGTCCTGGAAGAGGGATCCCTCCTCAGTTGCTCTTCCTGAGGTTTCTACCATTTTTTTCCCCGGTAAAGGGGTTTTTTTGGGGAGTTTTTCCTGATCAGCTGTGAGGGTCTAAAGGACAGAGGGATGTCGTATGCTGTAAAGCCCTGTGAGGCAAATTGTATTTGTGATATTGGGCTTTATAAATAAAATTGATTGATTGATTGATTGATTGATATATGAGCTCTGTCCTTCCACCCATTTCATGTCACACTATCACGTCTGCATTGTTGAAGTTTAGGGATATGTAATTTCTCTGCCATTCTTTGTCAGAAACCTGACCATGTGATGCCTTCTGAGACTGAAGAGCATCTCTCTCTAACTTTGTTACATTCCATTATTTCAGCTGTTGTTTTGCTTGTATTAAGCGCTGCTGTGCTTCATATCACTATATGGAAAGAGTTACACTGCTGAATCTGTCAGCAATAAAAGCAAAAGAAACAGTGTCCAGATATGATGTTTTCTGAAAAGGTGTCAAACTACAATTGCACACTGCTCATTGGTATGTTTTCTTATTTAGTCCTCAAGACCTGATATATATTTAGATTGCTTTCTTCCCATCAACCTTCACTAACTAACATCAACGTCTTCATCCAAACCATTAATTTGACTCTAAGACCTCATCACAACTATGCCACCTTAAGAAGTCTCATCCTTAGGAAACACTTCTTTATTAGATATGATCAATACATCTTTTTAACAGGCCTTTAAAGCAGCTGTAAGTAAACCTCATGTTAAGAAAGTCCACTCTCAATCCAGGGGATTTAGCCAACTATATCTAATCTTCCCTTTCTCTCTAAGAATCTTGAGAAAATGGTTGCTAATCAGTTGCATGACTCTCTCCATAACAATTGTTTATTTGTGGATTTTCTGTCAGGATTTAGAGTTCATCATAACAAAGAGACAGCACAAGTGAAAATTACAATTGACTTTCTGATTGCTTTGAACAAAGGATTTGTCTCTGTACTGCTCTAATAGATCTTAGTGCTGCATTTGATACAACTGACATCACATCCTGTCGCAAAGATTTAAACTTTAAATTGGCCTTAGAAGAACTGCACTAAGTTGGTTTAAATCGTATTTTTCAGACCAATCTCAGTTTGTCTATGTTAATGATCAATCCTTGAGGGCTGCCTCCTGAAAGTCAGAGGGTTGAATCATCAGAGACCCCTCAGTTGACTGAGATTCCTTCAAGTTGAGCAGTATTTTTTTGTTTTGTTTTGTTTTTCAATCAGCATGCAGTGTACCTCTGGGGACCTTTCAGGCCCAGACTGAGCTGCAGAGTGAATGCTCCTAAATTTCACGCTGCTCATCAGTACAGGCAGCTTTGTATATGGAGACAGATGCCTAGAGAAGGAAAGGTTTTCGTGGTCAGGGTTTGAGTTAATGTTATCTTCTGCCTTCTGCTTAGAGGTGGTAAATGTATAGCTCACAGCAACTTAATATGATAATCTTTGGTTTTTGTTGCATCTAGTATCTTAAAAAAATGTTGTTGCATATTTCCAATGTGCTGTTTGAGCAGTTAGCTTATGGATAAAAAGGAACTAATACTTGAATATTCATACTGAATGGCCAAATCTGATTTGTCTGACATAATTCTTACGTACAGACCTAGAATCCTCAATGCATGCTAAGGTTAATCACAAAGTTCCACAAGGTTCTGTGAATCGATCAATTCTATGTAATTTACATATGCTTCCCTTAGCAACATTATTAGAAATCACTCCATAAATCGTCATTGTTATTTAGATAATCACTTCAGGATCCTCATCACCTGCTTTTCCATATAATGTATAATGATGGAAGGTTTTATCATTGTTTTGTCGATTGGTGATCTTAATTGTTATTTGACCTCAATTATTTATTCCTCTGTTATTCAGACATGAACTACAGCATTTTTTATTTTATTTTTTTAAGTTTTTCAACCTTTTTTAATGTAATTTACCTTAAGATAATACCGTAAAATATGACAATGAGTGGAGGATGTGCTGCTGATTTTACATATCAACAATTTTTAATAAGGATTCTCTGACTCAGAAGGCTGTGATGTGAGAGATGCAGAGAAAACAGATTGCTATGTGTCAGTGTGAACAGTGTGCTGGTAATGGCACAATGAATAGTTGATTTAGTGGTGTAGAGGAAATACCTTTTTGAGAATGTTTGCACTCGTAATAAAGTTTGGGGCACCACCCTCCTAATGAGGGAAGCGACTAATCAAATTAATAACTCCGTAAACCAATTATTAATTCGTCTGCACGCTTATCAATAATGAATCAATCTCAATATCTGGGTTATGAATTCTCCATACAGTGATCTTATTTCCTGCTCAAAAGAAATATCCACAGACAAGGACTGTGGCAGCGGCTGAGGAGGGGGAGTTGCAGCCATTTTTAACTCTAGTCTGTTAATCAGCTCTAAACCTAAACTAGACTATAATTCATTTGAAAGTCTTGTTCTTACTCTCTTACATCCAACCTGGAAAACCTCACAGCCACTTTTATTTGTTATTGTGTACCGTGCTCCTGGCCCGTATTCTGAATTTATATCTGAATTATCAGAGGTTTTATCCAGTTCAGTTCTTAAATCAGATAAAGTTATTATTGTAGGCGATTTTAACATTCATGTCGACGTTGATAATGACTCCCTGGCTACCGCGTTTATCTCATTATTAGACTCCATTGGCTTCAGTCAGGGTGTGCATGAACCCACTCACTGTTTTAACCATACCCTCGATCTAGTTCTGACGTATGGAATTGAAATTGATAACCTTACAGTCTTTCCACAGAATCCCTCGCTATCGGATCATTATTTGATTACTTTTGATTTCTTTTTACTCGATTACACGCCGCTCAGCAACAGTTACTATACCAGATGTTTATCAGATAGTGCTGTCACAAAATTTAAGGAAATGGTTATTCCGTCATTAAATTTACTACCATGTCCTTCAGTAACAGAGGTTTCATGTATGGACTTTAACCTCTCCAGAATTGATCATCTTGTCGAAAGCATCGTAGGCTTGCTGCGAACAACACTCGACTCTGTAGCTCTTTTTAAAAAGAAGTTAACAAAGCAAAGAAAGTTCGCTCCTTGGTATAACTCTCAAACCCGTAAGTTAAAACAAATATCGTGAAAATTTGAAAGGAATTGGCGATTAACCAAACTGGAAGAATCTCGTTTAGTCTGGGCAGACAGTCTTAAAATGTATAAGAGGGGCCTCAGCAATGCCAGAGCAAACTACTACTCAGCTTTAATAGAAGAAAATAAGAACAACCCCAGGTTTCTTTTCAGCACTGTAGCCAGGCTGACTGAGAGTCACAGCTCTATTGAGCCTTGTATTCCTTTAGCCCTTAGCAGTAGGCTGGCTCAGGCTTGCCTTGTACCAGCCCCTAGTTAGGCTGACTTAGGCCTAGTCTGTTGGGGGACCTCCTATGATACACCGGGCACCTTCTCTCTTTCTCTATCTCTCTCTCGCGTTCTAATGTCCTGTTACTGCATCTTGCTAACTCGGTCACTAACTTGGCTTCTTCTCCGGAGCCTTTGTGCTCCACTGTCTCGCAGGTTAACTTATATCACAGCGGTGTCTGGATAGTGTGATGTGTGTGGTTGTGCTGCTGCCGTGGTCGTGCCAGATGCCTTCTGCTACTCCTGTTATCACTAGTCATACTTCTACTGTCATTATACACATGATTATTGTCTCATATGTATACTATCAGATATTAATATATACTTCCAACATATTGTACCAAAATAGCCTGTAATATTAATTATTATATTACTTTCATTAATGTTGTTGTAAGCTACTGTCATTACCATCTGTCCTGCATCTCTCTCTGTCTCTGTCTCATTGTGTCATACAGATTACTGTTAATTTATCATGTTGATCTGTTCTGTACGACATCTATTGCACGTCTGTCCGTTCTGGAAGAGGGATCCCTCCTCAGTTGCTCTTCCTGAGGTTTCTACCATTTTTTCCCCCTGTTAAAGGGTTTTTTGGGGAGTTTTTCCTGATCAGCTGTGAGGGTCCAAAGGACAGAGGGATGTTGTATGCTGTAAAGCCCTGTGAGGCAAATTGTGATTTGTGATATTGAGCTTTATAAATAAAATTGTTTGACTGATTGATTGACTTGTAGATAAATGAAAATGAATTCAAGCTAAATGAGTAACAACTGAATAAATTAATGAGGATAATATGAAATAACACAAAATCAACAGCATGCACAATGGATTAAACAAGAAGTAACACTCATGTGAGTTATTTAATTTGGCTATAGTGAAAGCTTATGTTAAGATAAACTGGGAACACAGGTATGCGCAAAATATTTATCTCAGGAATCCTAAATTAAGATGATTAAATCTCCTATTCAACATCAGCTCTTACCATTGCCCAGTGGGTCACCTGTGAAGGGAGTTCATTGCCTCCCTACTCCCTACTCAGCGAATCATGCAGACGTTTCTCCTGGGGCCCTTTCACTTTCACTTTGCAACTCCCAGACTTTCCAGCAGAATGAAACCGACTGGCGCACTGTGGTGGGGAGAGCAGTTGAGCCTGTGAAGTCCTGTGGGTGCCCCCAACATTGGTTTCCTCACGCCGCAAAAAAGCCTTTGGGTTTGGCACAAGAACCACTGTGGCAAGTGGCTGGCAGCCGCTGGGTTTGATGAAACTTTGGTTGGAGAGGCAGGTCGAAAAGGGCACTTGTCTACTTTGTTATAATTTCTCGCTTATAATAATAGTGAAAACATTATCATTGGCCGTTCGATATTGTTATAAAAGTTATTATTAAAGGACTTAAAAATGCTGAAAACACTGGAGATAAATGAAAACTGGATAAGCAAATCTTAAAAGTTTAAAATAACTTTGATTGTGAGAGTATAAAAGTGTAACTAAAACATAAATACGAAAGAGGCTTAAGATACAGAAAAGAAGAAACAAAAAGAAAGAGAAGTAAAAAAAAAAACAAAGAGAGAAGAGTCAAAAAAAGAAAAGAGAGCAAAAACAAAAAAAGGACAAGAGAACAAGAGAGAGACAGATGCGCTGAGCCCACTTGTCTTTATCCGGCCAAAAGGGTGACGGGTGTACTAAGGCTGTCTTCTTAGTTGAAAAACAGGCTCATTCATAGGCGTGGGATTGGGTAGGGACACGTCCCTATATTCAGCCCCTTCTGTACTGTCCCTACCAATATAAACACTGGCTGTCAGCGTCCGCTCAATATGGTACACAAAGGGTTAACAATCGCCGGTGTCTACCATACGTCCTGCCTCTAATCTCGTATTGCTCATCGATTGGCTGTACCGTTATTTTGTTAACGTGTGATTGGTCCTCCCCTGCGCCGCTCTCTCCACTGACTTTGTGGGTGTGCGTTACCGTACAGTTCATGGCAGTTTGTGAGAGAACGACACATGCGCATCACTTGTAGACCCCAAAACTTTACGGAAATGTAAGACAAAAAGCGGCTGTGTGTATTGCAGCTAACTTTCACTTTGATAAGCTCAAACACACCCTCCCCCTCTGTCTCTCTTGCTCAATATGTGTAGTTAAAAAATAAAACTGACAATAAAATGCACTTAATGGTTTTAATTTCATAGTAATATAAAATATAAATTAAATCTAGCTAAATATTAAAACAAAATATATTTGTTGTTTTAATTTATCAATGGAGATTAGTTTTCTAAAACTAAATCAATAATACTAGATCTAACCCAGTCGAGATGTGCTGTCCTAATATGCTATGAAGTGGGTAGCACTGGGCCTGAAAAGAGTCTATCAAAATTTGATTATCATAGATATTATAGTTTACTCTGGGAAGAACATACGGACAGATGTGGTGAAGTTATCAGTGTATATTCATGTAACTGACAACATCAGAGAATACATTAACCAAGACATTCTTGTATTAAGTGTAGATATCTAAATATGCATAATAAAACAGTGATCAGTTTCAAGTGACGTGAAATTGCTTTAAAAAATCATCAACATACAGGTCGCCACATGGAGCACTTTTATGTCCCTACCAATGTGAAAACCAAATCAACACCCTTGGGCTCATTACTTTATTTTAAAAGAAACTTAAAGTCATAGTGCACCCAAAAATGTAAATTCAGCCATTATCTACTCAGCCATATGCCGAGGGAGGCTCA